>JACEEZ010012498.1:57500-75496 GCA_016584305.1 Chionoecetes opilio | reverse complement strand
CAAAAAGCCCTCACTAAAAAAAGGAAAAACTTAAAAAAATTCCCTTTAAATGCCCCCTATCCAATTGGAAAGTTTTGGGAAAAGGCAAATAACTTTTTGACAGTTATCATGTTCAGCTTCTTCTTGGGATGGAGATGTTAAACTCGTTCGTGCGGAAATACATTTTTGGAATTATATAAAAATTTGATATAAAAACCCCCTTGCTAAACCCAAGCTCCCTTTAGATGCAATTAACCTTTTTGACGAAAAGGTTACTCATAGGGTATGGGTTCGGTTTAAAGGGCTTGTTAACTGGGGCAAATTTTTGTTGATTAGGTGGGGACATTTGTTTTTAAAGTAATTTTTGGGGTGTGAATCAAAACTGATCTCGTTTTTCTCTTCACGTAAAGTTTTTGAATGTTTTTTCGTTTTTAAAAAATAAAAAAAACTGTACATAAAAAAACATGTTTTTTTAAAAAAAGTTTAAAAATTTTAACATCAAAAAAAATGAAAAAATGGGATAATGAATGTTTTTTTAACATTTATGTTTTTAAAAAGGAAAAGGGCTAATTGTGTCGGTTGGGTAAAATTTACTTTTGTAGTTTTGTCGGGATTTTAAACCTTGAGACATCGCGTTTAAAGCCCAAAAATAGTCAGCCTATATGACACCCATTACCCTGTAACGTTCTTCCAAAACCTTCAAATCTTGGTGAAATCGTTCACCTTGCTCGTCGCTAGCGCCCCAAGTTTTTCCCCCCCAAAGTTGGAAAGATGGCTATGCAAAAAAATGTACTTTAAAGTAATCGCCCAACCCCTTTCATCTTTCCCTGTTTAATGCAATCAAATCATACCCATCGGATATCAACAACACGTCGTCCTTTTGTTTTCATCCCCCTTTTTTTAAAAAATCCGCAATCAAAATCTGCAAATTCCCCGATTTTTAAAAACGCTCCAAGGTTTGCAGACGCTCAGGCTCGGGCTCGGGACGTCCCATCAGGGGCTCATCTTCCGCGTGATCAGAGAGGCAGTAAACACAAAAATATATACTTGAATATTTGGGTTTTTGATAGATATTTTTTGCTATTAAAGCATGCATCCTTTAGGGGTGCAGCAAAAACCTGTGCCTTTGGGGAAAAAGTTTGCCACGGAAAAGGAGGGGCTGTGTAGGGGATAAAGCCTATATGGTTGGGGCAGCAGTTGTGTTGAAAAAAGGGCCCGCCCCAAGGAAGACAGTGATCGCCCAACCTATACCAGAAGGGGGCCCCGTTAGACAGGAACGGGGGGGACTGGGCAGCGGGGACCACCACGACGTGGGTTTTCCCTCTTAAAAAGCCCCAAGTAAACCTTTGGAGTGGGCGTGCCCTGGGTAAGCCCCTGTGGTGGGTGGTGTCCACTTTTGCCTCCCGCCCCATATTTCCAACTCTATGCGTATTTAATGTGTATGTGGTTCCATAAGACTTTTGGACTTAGCTCCAAAAAACAAAGGATTTTTCAAAAGTCCTTTTCATTGTGATTCCCCACACAAGGGTTTTAACCTTTTTACCAACCCATTTTTTTGGAGAAGGGCCCGGTCCCCCTGCTGAACCCAGGCTTGCTAACCCTTTTTCACCACCTGTACTCGGGCCAAACATAGGTTTCCATGAAAACTGATTTTCTTTTTCCCTCAAGTAACGCGACCAGCGTCATTTTTTTCGGTGCAGATTGAGCATCGTTCTTAGATCGTCACAGCGCGATTCCTTCTGACCCCAATAAAATGCCATCAAAAAACTTTTTTTGCCGCAGGTGCAGACGAGTGTTGCGGGCGCCCCGTTCTGACGTCATCAAAACATCGTGCCCTTTTGGAGGGAAAGTTTTTTTTTTCGCGCGCTTTTACAAAAGCCTGTTTTTAGGGAAATAAGGCCTGGAAAAAAAATCAATTTTTTTTGGTGGTTGGTGTTTTGAATTTCAACATAATTCGGAAAAAAAAAAATTGGGTCGGGGACGTTACTTAATACTCTTTTGCAAAAAAAGCGTTTTGTAGCTCCCCAATATTTTTCTGAACTTTTTCTGTGAAATTACTTGCAGTGTATTTCCAAGAAAGTTCTTGACGACGTTTTTAATGATACCAAGCTTCTTTTCAAGGGTCTGCATAGTCCCGTTAAAATTTTTCATTTTTGGGCTTGAATTGGGGAAACCATCAAACCACCGGCCTGTTTTTTTTCAATTTGACAGTAAAAGGGAAATGCCAAGTGAGTCTTCAAACGTCCCCATCATTGCAATGCTTTTAAAAATTTTTTTATAGACCTATTTTTGTGCGGGGGGGAATATTTTTTTTCTTTTAAACAAGGGGTCATGAAATGTTGGATCCCGGTTTTTAAGATAATCTCGGACCCAAATTCGTCTGAACCCAATGCTTCTCCGACTCGCTACCACATCAGAGAAAGCAGGGATCTTGTGTATCCACGTTGTTGCCCAAAGAAGGAAGGCCCCTTTTTAAGGAAACAAGTGACCCAAATTGTGTTCGTCATTTTTGCACTAACTAAATGACTCTTTACATCTCCATATTCTTCCGAAGACAGCCCGAATGCCCAATAGGGACGCCCAAAAAATTCCATTTGTAGAAGGACCATTTCAAGCTCCGCTTTGAGCACCCAATAAACAATCGCCTTTCTTTTGGGTTTGTAGATTGAAACCCCTAATTCCTTTCAGTCCCCCAGGAATTTTTAGGAAAAAACCCCAAAAACCGTTGGCATTTCGAAAGTACTCAAAAATGATTTCTCGGGTTCAAAAATAGATCCCTTCACCCCCCTTTTCAAGTAGTTTTTTCTTTCAGTTTTGATGCTAGTATTTCGAATTTTTTTTTGATGGGCCCCAAAATCACGTCTAAATCATTCAACTGTGCTGAAAAATCCCCTACAAACTGAATCCCCGTGTGTAAAAACTGCACATGCTGTAATGCGTTCTTCAACTCACTAAAATCTTCTAGAGGAGGTATTTTGTTCGAAAACTGGCACGGGAAATTTTCAGCTGAATGGGGCATTGGGTCTTTATAGTGACGGTAGATTGGATTTCTATTTTATTTTATTTTTCTTGTTAAATCCTGATGTTTTCACAAAACAAAAGTAACGTCTGTGGAATATTTTTTTTGCTCACGCCAAACCATGGGGAACCAAATCCAACTTTTCACGGGGCCTTTGGTCCACATCCGTAATTTCGACACACTGTTTGCACACTTTTTGGGGCCCATAGCTTTTTTGATCACCAGTTTCTTTTTAAAATTGCGAAAATTGCTTTTTGACAAATCGTGATGCTTGCCCTCTGACTTGGAAGGGTGAAACTACCACTATATAGCAGAAGGAGTCGGGGTTGTTTAGGATTTACGACGAAAAGACGGGAGCAACTGATCTAAAACCAAAAAAATATAACCTATGTAAAAAAAACCAAAGGGGAATGTTCAAGTTTTGAAAACAAAAAAAAAAACAGCATAAAACAAAATAGAAATGACAAGGTATTTTTGTTAAAAGGGTTAAGAAAAAGCCATAAAAAACCCTCCTAATTCCTACTATCCTAGTTTTCTTTTTTGCAGATATTGTAGTCCCTGCCTAGGGGACTGCACACCCTTCCGCACGTCTAATTGTAACTGCCAAACAAGTTGCCACTAGTCTCGATGAGTAAATCGAAAATCAGCTGGCAAGTTTTACTACACCCACAAGTGGAATTTTGTTACGGAGGGAAAGGTGAAAAAAAAACTTGACGGCTAGAAAAAAATGACTACAGATTGAATAGCATGCCTTTTTTAGTTAAAAAAGCTAAAAAATTTAAATAAACAATTTTTTTTTTTTCAAATTGTTCCCCAGTGTTATTTTTGGGGGTGTGGTGATAGCGCGTGGGGCGCTGATAATTGTGGTTTGGTGCCGAAATGGGGCGAGGGTGGTAGGCCGCGGGGGTGCAAGGTAAATTTTCCCACATTTACCTGGCGGCGCGGCACTGTTGTGGGCTTTTACCACCTGTCCTTGTTTTTAACCGTTTTGCCCGGGTTATGGCTCAATTATTAAGATGAGCGTGACTACACCTTGTGTACAATCAAAGAGCGCTACACCTTAAATTGTGTAGGGTTTAATACGTAAATGTCGCCTTCACTAAAAAATTTTGACAGAGGGGCTCGAGTTTGGAACCGCCACGTAGGGTTCCCAATATGTATCTTCAAAATTTCTTATTTTATGTTAACTCTTTGTTTTAATTTGGTACTATAAATTACCACCAAATTATTTTATTTAATTTACTGCATTTTAAATTTTAAAACCCAATTTAAAATAAATATAAAAGGGGGGAAATTTTTATCGCCCTTTTTTTTTGACAGGGGAGGCGAAATTCCACCATCCCATTTCCTAATTGAGAGGGGTTTTAGGGGATAATTTCCAAACGGGAGGCCGGCGAAAAAATAAAGGTTTTTCAGGAAATTTTCCCCCCCTTTTTTAGGTTTCCCCAATAGTTTTACATTTTAAAAAGCAGCTTGCCCCCGGGGTCGGGAACCCCCTAAGTCGGCCTGCCAAGACCAGATTTAGAATTTCCTTTCCTTTCAGCTAATCTAGGGAATCAAATTATTTACGCCCGCCACATCGTTGCCCCCCTATATAACCCACTGACCTCACAACCCCCTTTCCATCAGTATGCTTTTCCTTTTTTTTCCTAGGGCCTGCAAAGAGGCATACCCCCCTAAGGTTTACTATACTCCTATTTTTAAGGGGACTTTGTTTTTTCGGGTTGACCCCATAAACTTCCCCTTAGTTTAGTAAATAATCTGCATCCAAGTTTATCCCAACTTAATATTTCTTAAGGGTTTTTGAAAACCCTCCCGGAGAGTTGACCGGGTCATTTATTGTGGGATTTGTATATTTGCTGTTTCTTTTAAAAAAAGGGTTCCAGTCTTCCCCCAAAATTTAATGTGAGGGGGTAAGATTTCTTTTATTTTGATGAATCATTATAGGTTAAGGGTCGGTTTTGATACGGGTGAAATCTCGTCCTAGGGTTTCAGGTCTTCTAGACCTATTTTTGTTTTGTGGAGATTTTTTCCTAAGAAAAGACTTAACTATGCCAATATTCTCTCTGTAAACCATTTTTCCAAGGGGGCTCTAAGGGTAGAAAGGTCATGACTTTCCTTAACTCACAGATTTTTGTACTGATGGTGATTAATATTTCAACAATATGGGAAGGCTCCTACGAGTTAGTAGCATTATCACTAATCAATCGCCGAGGACACGACCGCCGACCACAAACCCCCGGGAAAATTGAATAAGGTTTCGGCACTTTAAAACTCAGCTTTTCTAAAGAAAAGCCCTTTTAGAGGTGCAAGTAATAAACGACATATACTTTTTTGGGGGAGCATTTTCTCCGTAAAATAGACCACTGTATACCTGGACTGCACACGCGACAATGTTTTGAAATTGCGGGGCTGCATGGGGGCCCCTGCGGGGCGCCCCGACAAAGAATTTTTGGTCATGGGGCACATATAGATGGTTTTTCAGTAAAGATAACTGTACCCCCCTAAAAGTTTTTTTATAATTAATCAAATAAAAAAAGTAAAAGACGCTAAGAAAGCCTTTCAAAGGATAGAAGAAATAAGATAACTTAATACAAATAACCCCCAAAAAAACGCATCAACTTTATCTGGGGTTCATAGAAGCGCCTTTTTTGCTTTTATTGCATATTTCGTTATTTATAAATAAATTTGAGCTAGCAAAAATTTTCGTTAAAAAATAAAATAATCATCAAAGGGTAAATTTTTCCCCATTTATGGTTATTTATATCTTAATTTTTCGTTTTTGATAAATGAATTAGCATCAGTAGAAAATTGGTTAAAATAAAAATAAAACCCCATCAAACGGGGAAAAATTTCCCCATTGATATTATTTATTTTTTTTAACGCAAAATTTTTGCATAGTTTTTAAATTTTTATCAGATAACGAAAATAGCAATGGAAAATAAAAAATTGCGCTTTATTGTACCCTTATGATAAAGGTTTACTCGCCCCGAGTTTTAAATGGCGAAGAGTTGAAGTGAATATTCTTCAGAGTTCGTAAGGCATTTCTTTACCGTTTTTACCCTTTTTTTTTTGATAATTTATAGAACAAAAATTTACGAAGATTTCAGTATTCATATTTAATGATAAACCCGTCTAATGAGCGTATTATTATATATTTTTAATATATTAATTATATATATATATATATATATAATATATAATATATAATATATATATATATGAACCGGCGGCCTCCGACTTCGGGCAAGTTCAGGCCCATTGCAGCAGGGCCCAAATTCCGTGCGCAGCCAGGGATAAAGGGGTCTACCTTTAATAATTTTTGCCCCAAGTATAGTCGACACCAGTCCTCAAATGGTTTTTAATAAAATTTTACCGATCCGTGGGGGGGTTAGGGGGGGGGGTAGGTGTCGTTTCCCTCATATCTTTTGCATTTTATACAAGATTTGAGGTAGTATTTTAATTTCCTGTTTACCCTGCGGTATCAAAAAATTTCCTCCGGAAAAGGGTTAAAGTGTCAGCCCTTCCCCCCGTAAAGATTCCATGAGATTATCCCTAGAATTTAGTAAGATGAAGACGTTGGGGAATAGCATGGGATTCGGTTTTTCGGGAAGATCACATTCCAAATTTTCCTCGACACCTAATGATGCCCTCATTATCTAGTACGACTAAATGATTTGATAAGTTTTTTTTCCCACGGGGTGGCCGAGGCAAAAGCTGATATTCCTCGGAAATTCCCGCTTTTGTTTGTTAACCCAAATTTTAAAAGGGTCAAAATACCTCTTTTTGAATTTAAAAACCCAAATTTTTAGTCTTTAAAATTTTCTTTTTAAGGGGAAAACCCTTTTTAATCCATAACAGATCTGGATCAATAAGGTTCCTAATTATATTTTGATATGTCTGACTCTATGACCTTTTGATTAGGGCCCTTCATTTTATTTTTTTAGCCAAATAGGACCTTTAAACCATAATCCCCGTATTTAGTTGAGGGATGTTGTTCCTTGGACAAAAATCAGTGGGTTTTCCTTGGGACAACATGATTATAGTGAAATGTGGACCCAAGTCATTTTCTTTCCAACACGATTCCTTTCAAAAGGAATTTTTTTTGGGTTTTGTTTTTACTAACCCGTAAGGCAAATTTTTACTATCGGTCCACAAAATTTCCTCACCCAATTTTTAATAAATTACTTAGATTTGTCTAAAATTTTGTGCCTAATTCTAAAGCATTTCCATTTTTAGGGAAGGCTAGCTAATTGGGGCAATCCAAGCCTGAGACATAATCAAATTTCATTCCCCTCCTCTTTAAGATAAACTACTGCACCGAGCACTTTTTAAGCATACAAAAAATGTTAGTTGCTGGGGTTGTCGCCACAGTATTATTCTCCCACTTTGGAACTTTATTTATCTTTTTTTAACTCAATTTTATGTTCCCCATTTTTGTATATTTCCCCCTCAAGGGGGTATCCCAAACGAGGTTTTCCCCAAACCTTTTGATAAACATTTACCCCTGATAGTTTTGGGCTCACTATGCCCAAGGGTTAAATAATTGGTGACCTGACTTAAGAGTTTCTCTTTGTTAGCTACATGAGAAAAATTGGACACTTTAAAATTTTGTTAAACGTTTTTACATTCCCCCATAATCCTAAACTGTTGGGCCCCGGTGGCGTATAAATTTAAAGGGAAAAACCTTTCCGATTTTCCCTTCTAGCCTTGGAAAAATTTGTATTTTCCCAAATCTGTAAGGGAGGTCCTTCTGCATTTTATTTGCCGGTTATAAATTTTTATTAGTTTTTCCTCTGAAATTTTTGTCCCCCGCAAATTTCCTAAGAAATTCTTCCCTAAATTTTGGGCTATCAAAATTAAAATATACTGAATGTTTTTTTTAAAAAAAAGGGGGTTGAGCAAGAAACCAAAAAAGAACTGACTTAAAACCCATATGTGGCTAAGGGGTACTCCTGGATATTTTTAGGCCCTAGGGAATTTTTGAAATTTTTTGTCTTTTTCCCTTTGACCCAATTTTAGTAAAACCCTTTGATATATCAGCCAAAAGGCGAATTTATCTTTTTAATTTTTCAGGCATTCCCAGATTGGCAAGGATTCGGTCCTGTTGAAGGAGTCTTTTAAAAAGTAACTTTTTTCTTTTTAAACAATTGAAAAATTTTTAATGGGGGGTTTATGCTTTGGCCATGTGGGGGGGTAAATAATGCCTATATTAGTTACTGCTCCCTCCATTTTTTGATAAAGTCTCCTTTAATTGATCTTGATGCTTATCATAGCACTCCAATTTTTAAATGATTTTTTTTTCTTTTTCTTATTAAAATATTAAAAGGCTGTAATATGTGATAAGGGAAAAAACACAGGGGATTTATTTCCAAGGGACATTTATATTTTCCATTTACATATTGACAGTGGATCATGTGATCTATAGTATTTTGATCCTCTTTTGGGAAATGTTCAGGATGATAAACCGATAGTTTTTAGATCCCATAATTTAAAGCACGGGGGTATCCCCTTCTTCCAAAAACTCATTTTATTGAGGGTGGGTAAAATGAAGCCTATTCTAGCAACCAAAAGGGGTGCATGATAGGAAGATTCCCCTGTTCGGTGGTGAGGGTTTGGGGATAGGTCCCTTTAAAATCCCCTGGTGGTGAACAGGGAAAAGTTATATCCTTTAACCTTGTTATGAATGCCCAAAAAAATCAGCGCCTATTATAAATTGGTTGGACCATCAACATCCTCAAAGGATTCTAACTGTCTAACACATTTCTCTTTCAAAATTTTAGCTTAATTTTTGTCCTTTTACAGTTAAATTTATCCCTGTATTAAAAAACAGCAGTACCCAAATTTTTAATTCCTAATTGGATAGGGGCGAACAATGTCAAAACGTTTTAGCTTCTTTTTTGGCCAGAAAGCCCAATGGTAAGTTACCTTGTAATTATAGGTAGGTTTTAAAAAGATAAAATCTCTTTATAATAAATTATCTTTGTGCACCACTGCCAAACATTTTTTTCACAATGGGTGAATACCATTGTGGGCTCACCTTCAATTCTGCCGTAGGGCGGCGGATGAATCTCATATAGTTACGCCATTTTTAAAGACCGTAGGGTCTGTTCTCACTCACAATTAGGGCTAAGGTATTGATGAAGGTTTTTCTACACTTTTACAAATACCCCGACTAATAGGACAGGTTGTATTGCTTTTTACCATAAGGGAGGGTTAGGCAGTTTCCCAGGTCCATTAACCTTTTTAGCCTATGGGAAAAATCTGGGATATATTACAAGTGGAGGGGGGTTTTTCCCCGCAGAAAGCACATTTTTTCTGACTTCACGGGTAAAACCCCAAATTTTTTAGAAAATGGACCGTTTTTGAGTAGGTCTTAGTGGTGGTTTAGGTGGTTATTTTGGGAAACTTATCTACCGGTTTTTTCTTCCCATCGAAACTTTAGAGGAGCGGGAAAAAATACCCCCAATAGGGTCTTTAAACTCAAAAGGGGGCTGAATTGCTGTTCCCTTTTAGTCTAGTTATCTAAACTCCCTGGGGGGTTTCCTGCTAAATACCTTGCAAATTTTTGCACTCTTGTAAAAAATCCCTCCTTTATTTGTTTGACCGTAAAGTAATTTATAGGTCCCTTGATTTAAGGGCCCGGGCATCCGGGTCGGTATTTTTTCCCCTATCGATACTGACCATCCAGTCTGCTCTGTAAAGGGTTTTAGAGCTTCAATGGCTCTTGTGTGCAATTTAGTTTTTCGAACTTTTAAATTTCTTGTGATTGTGAAAAGGCTCAGTAGACCCAAAACTGCAAAAAAGATTTTTGTTTGATTTTTATCTTCATCCCCCGGGGGGAGTCACCTTGTGTGGTGGGGGGCTTGAAGCGGGTCACGGGCCCCCCTACTCTGGGGGCCTCCCTGCCATTGTGGGTCGTTTGGCCGTCGGCCTCGGGGCCCAAGTGCCCCCCCTTCGTAATGGGAGGTGGACCCTTTCCCGTGATGTCCCTTTATGTTCCCTCCCCCTTTCCCCCCCCTTTTCTTGGGGCGTTTCGGCCCGGTGAGAACCTTCTCTTCGTCTCACCTTTTTCCCTTCTTTTATACTTCACGCTCGCCCCCACGTGTTTGCGGCGGGCATCCTGTATATTCCCCGGCGCCCCTCTTTTGAATTGAGCCCATCGCGGGGGCGGGTTTGTATTTCCCTTCGGGGCAACACGCTTCTTTGGTAGGGGGGTTGGGGTAAGACGGGGGGCCATGTGGCCCCGCGGATAATGGCTGGTCATGCGTTGGCTAGGGCCAACGGAGGCTGCCTGGTGGGCACCGCATCGGTCCCGCGGTCCCACCCCACTAGGCAACCCCAAACGTATTTTTCCCTGCTACCCCTGGATTTTGGGGTGAGGTCCTTCCCCAACAGAGCTTCCCCTCGTGGGGTCCGTGGTGGGGGGGGCGTGGGGGGGAAAGTATTTTTTTTATGTAAAAAACTAAAAATTTACCCCGGCCGCCCTCCCCCCTACGCCCCGCTTGTCTCGACTTCTCCCATTGAACCCTTTAAATTCCCACTTGGCCCCTTTTCCCGGCCCGAGTGGCACGAAGGGGGCAGCCCCCCTTCCCCCTCCTCAGCTCCCCGGCTGGCGGTCCCCGCTAAGGGGACGCAGCGGGGTTTTGAAGCGGCCCTCCCTCGGGGCACTTCTACTTGGGCACCTTTGCTTCGTCCAACGGTCCACCTTGTCTACAGAGCATACATGATATTTTTCAAGGCTTATGGTGTGGTTCGCCGCATTCATTTAGATGACAAGGAAAAAAAATAGGTGTACAAAAAATTTTTGCTGGGGCGATGATGCTTCCTTGCTATGAAACCAAAAAGAGGGAAAATTGGAGCGAGACTTTACAGAGCCGAATCATTCGCTCCAAAAATTTGGGACGGCCCTGATGATACATCCCCAACACTTTTGAAAAAAATCAACCCCTACCCACGCCGCACAGCCTACCCCTTCTTGGTACGTGGCATTATAAGGAAAGGGTGGAAAATTTTTTCCTTCCCGCGCGGTACTTAGAGAAAAAAATTTGGAATGATCCGGGGAAGGGCAACCGAAAGGTAGGGGCAGGGGGGTTCTAATCCGAGCCAAAGACCTCTCGGGTCGGTGCTCTTCCACATCCCCACCCCGAAGCGCATTTGATCCCATAAAAACCTCATCCAAAAGTAAACCCATAAAGGCTTCTACAACTACGACCTTTTTGTTTTTCGGGGGGGCAGAAAAAAATAAACATTGCCCGGAAAAAATTAACGGGTCTATGGTCAGAGGAAAAAAAAACTGATCATTATAACTTTTAAGGTAAAGTCTCCCGATCCATCAGGATCGGCCCCCAGTTTAAAAAATAAAAGTTTTTATCGACCCCCTATGCAGTGCTATGAGTGCTACAGTTTTGGGCACGGCAAAATTTTTGTAAACCCCTCCTCGTTGTGGTCGTGCTCGGCGTTGGGTTCCTCCCCCAAGCGACGTACTCAACCCCTCTGCTTCCACTGCCGTTTTGATCACCCCCCGATTCCCGACAGTGGGGGACTTAAAAATTTAGAAAAGAATCCTTTATTTGGCCAACTCCCAATTTTTCATTCTTGGACCCCAGAAAGAATTTCCCACGCAACAGGGGGGGGAGAAGCGGCCCTACGCACCCGCAGGGCTGCTGCTTCTTCTAAGACCCTAATCAGCCCCTGCAGTTCCCCCACCACATTTCTTAAACCTAACCCCCCACCCCAATGAAAAATAAGTTCCCTACTGCCGGTGTTCTGTGGGGGGTGCGACCCCTCAAAAGGAGCCTCAACCACCCTCGTGTAGTGCACCCGCACACGGGGAAAAATGACAAAGGACTCCTCCTCTAAGAGGCTCCAAAACCCCACCCTAAAAAAGAGTTCAGAAGCGAATCCAGTTCCAATGAGCCCTTAGACTCAGGGGCGTCCCCCCGGGTAAAATATCAATTGCGAGAGGAGAGGATGGATTGCGTAAAGATACACCTCGATGGGTGTGGGAGTACGACGTGACTCCTAATACACTGCCCCTGTTACCACCCCTAAAGCGGCTAGGGGACACACTTAATCACGTGAGGGGCGAAGGTGTCTACAATTTTATGGACACACAAGCATTTGATAGCCATGCTGATGCAATCTTCAAGACCTCGTCGGGAGTTAGTAAATTAGAAGTGGAAAATTCCCCGTATGTAAATGGGGCATTTTTGGGTGGGACTACGGTATTATACTGCCGCGGGTTCGTTAGAACCCCGATTCACCCCCGGGATTACGCAAGCGCCAAACCGAACTGGGAAATGTAAGAAAAGTAGTTCCCACTTTACAACACGAAAAAGTGCTGGGGCTTTAAAATGGCAGGCGTCTACAACCCCGAAAGGCTTCGCACAACTTCACCCGAAAAAACATTTTTCCCTCCAATGGAAATCGTGGATTACGTGCAAATTTGGGGAAACAGCCCTTTCTCAACGATTTGGCCCGAAATTATTTTAAAGAAAAAAAGGGGCAGGGAAGGTGTTTTCCCGACAGGTTTTATACCGTCCCCCACCACCTCCAGCAGGTGGGGCTTTAGTGGTGGTTGGGGCCCTTTACCATCGTCGGGATGTCCCCTTAACTGTCACCCGCTGCAAACCCTTGCAGGCGTGCAGGTCGTACCCATCTGCACAAGACCTACATTTCTAATATATCTGCCCCCAAATGACGACTCCCTCCCCAAGATCTTGAGGATCTTATCCGCCAGCTTCCCGCCTTTTTTTTTCCCCTTTGGAGACATGAAGGGGCGGCATTTTCTGTGGGGGGTTTCCCACCGGAAAATCGTCGCGGTGATTCTTCGTAACTTTATAGATGGCAACAATTAAATATATTAAACAGGAGAACCAACACATTTCCATTCTCAAAAGGGGAACATTGACTGCTATTGCCCTATCACTCTGCACCCACGGGTCCCCCTCGATTTCATGGAGGTGGCCGATTCTTTTGGGGGGAAAAGTAAAAATATCCCTACTACTAAAGCAGTGTCCCCCCTTTTTCCGAGTCCCCCAAAATGTCCCTCTCTCGTGCAGAGGAGGGCTTTCAAAAGGGCTTGTGTTTTTAACATCATATGATGATTTTCCAACAATAGATGGGGCCGTAGTTCTTTGTGTCCGAACCCATTTGACCTCGTGGCACCCCCCGCAATTGGATTTTTTCTCCGCCGACCTTTTCCGTGGGGGGACTCAGGACTGTCGGCAAGGAGGAGTCACTCCCCCCCGTGCAGAGACGCAAAAAATTTCGCGGCCCAAACTTCGTAGACCAAAAAATATTTTTTCACGGTAAGAGTGATACCGAGGGGTTTTATGAAAGAGGCCGTCACCCCTTTTGGGAGGGTTATTAAGTAATCTGTGCTTACCGGTGTCCAAAGGTTTGGGCAAAGAGTGGGAAAATGAAAGGGGAAGTTTACCCATCCTCCCCTCCAGTTCTATCGATTAAGGAGACCTTGGCAGACCCCTTGACTGTAGCAGAGGAAATTTTTGTTTCCCTTTTTATTCAGTGGCGCAACAGACCTTGCGTCTCCAAGGCTGGGGACAGACTGCACAAGAACAGAGAGGCATAGATTTTCACCAGGGGGAGGGAATTACAATGTTTTTTTTTACCCCTCGTGAGCTATGAAAAAGCCATAAAGGGTTTTTGCGCTGCCCTTTCCCCCAAGGCCAGATGATTTTACCATATGCGATGCTTGTCATCTACGAGATGAGGCTCAGATTTTTGGAGCATTAAATGGAAATCTGGATTAAAGGAACCTTCCCAAGTGCGGGGGTGTGGCGGTGGTGATCCCGACCCCAAAGGGGCGGGAAGGGACCATACTACCGACATTTGGGCCCCATATCCCTAATTATGTGTGTGAAATTTATTCGAAAAAATGGTAAATTCGACTGTATGGTTTTTGGAAGGGAAAACTTTTTCTCCCTTCTCATTGGTTTCCGAAAGCATCACTCTACTAGGGGAAGGCTTATTTCCTTGAGTCACCCATAGGGGGCATTCGCCTCGACAACCCCATGGCCCATATTTTTCGACCTTAAAAAAGGCTTAGGGGACAGGGCTTGGAGACAGGGTATATTGCAATCTCTGTAGGGTTTCGGGCTGAGGTCGTTTGCCTGTTTTTCCCCAGAGTTTCCTACCCAAACCCGGGTTTTGATTTCGAGTTGGCAACATACTGTCTTCTGAAACCCCGTTTCCGGTGGCATCCCCCAAAGGGTTAGCGTCTTGAGTGTAGCCTGTTCTCTGTGGCCATCAAGGTATTTTTGATGTACTGCCAGGGGGAGTTAGAATTTACGTGGATGATTTATCTATCCTTTTCTGTTTCCCCGGATGCGGTTTGAGAGAAAGACTTCAATTTGCTATTGAAAAAGTTTGTGAAGGACGACAAAACGTTTGGGCTTCCGGTTTTCTCCAAAAGAAGACTGTAGCGGTTCATTTTTTCAGAACCCCTGGGATCTCCCGACCCGACCTGATCTTACGGGGAAAAGATTACCAGTAGGGGAAAAAGGGCCCGGGTTTTTTGGATCATTTTTGACAATAGCTGACTTTGGGGACTCACCTTCGTGCTTCAAGACTGATTGTCTCGGACCAGGATCACTGAAAGTCCTCTCGCCACCATGGGGGCGATCGCGTACATCCTTATCTTCACCCCTCACTTATCCTTTCGAACTTTAATAGGATGTGAGGGGGACTCCTCTCCCCACCCCCTCGACTGCGGTGCGGGGTTGGTACATCATCTGGGTCCGTTGGCAACCGGGGCGTTGGTCACTCCCATCCCAAGTTTTTGGTGGTGCTGGTGTCCTCCCATTGGATCTTCAACGCCAGTCCCTCTGTTAAAAATAGTCGTCCGACCTTTCATCATTCCGATTTTAAGCGTAAATCATAGCCATTTACGAGTATATCAACAATCGTCGTCATTTTGATCCAGTCGCCGTTTTTTTAAAAACCGAAACAAAAACTGCAAATTCCCCCCAGTTTTCAAAAGCATCAAGATTTGCGACGCTAGGCTAGGTCCCTGAATACCCATCAGGGAGGCTCATCTTCCCCCCGGATCAAGGCACGTAAACACGGATAAATATATAGTACTTTAAGTATTTGGGTGTTTTCTATAGATTTTTTTTTTTAATTTCCCCATGCATCATCCCTTTATGGGGGCAGCATGCTTCCTTCCACACACCGCCCGCACACCGGGGAACCCCTTCCCCCAAAACACCGCCTGGGAAATACTTTTTGGAACCATTCCGCTTTGACTGAAATGAACTACCGCATTATTGTAGTTTTTTTACTTCAAACTGAAGGGTTCCCGCGTCGCTCAGCCTTGGTTAACCCCCACGACCGCTATGAAAAATGAGGTGCCTCAAAAATTCTAAGTCCTTAGGTTTTTTTTGGGTTTTTGGGTTAAGGGTTTTTGGGGGTTAGGTATACTTTTTGGTTAAGGTTTGGTAGGTAGGTTACTTTGTGGTTAAAAGGGTTTGGGTTTGGTTAAATTTGTGGTTGGTTAGGTTTGGGTTTGGTATACCTGTGGTTAAGGTTAGGGTTTGGTTTGGTTTCTTTGGGTTAAGGAGGGTTTTTGGGGCTTTTTTGGGTTTAGGTATATTTTTGTGGTTAAGGTTAGGGTTGGCTGGGGATACTTTTGGTTTAAGGGTTAGGGAGGTTGGCTATATTTTTGGTTAAGGTTAGGTTTGGTTTGGTTTGGTATACTTTGTGATTAAGGTTAGGTAGGTTAGGTATACTTTGTGGTTAAGGTTAGGTTTGGTATACTTTTTGGTTAAGGTTAGGCTAGGTTTGTTAGGTATACTTTGGTTAAAGGTTAGGTTAGGGTTCTTTTTGGTTAGGGGTTAGTTAGGGTTGGTATACTTTGTGGTTAAAGGGTTTGTTAGGTTAGTTACTTTGTGGTTAAGGGGATTGGGTTTGTATACTTTTGGGTTAAAGGTTTTGGTTAGGTTAGGTATAATTTGTGGTTAAAGGGTTTGGTTAGGTTAGGGAACTTTTTGGTTAAGGGTTTGGTTGGTTAGGGGATACTTTTTGGTTAAGGTTAGGTTTTGGTTAGGTATACTTGGGTTTAAAGGGTTTGTTAGGGTAGGTTGGTTTAAATTTTTGGTTTAAAGGGGTTTTGGGTTTGGCAGGTATACTTTGTGGTTAAGGTTAGGTTTGGTTAGGGATACTTTGGGGTTAAGGTTTTTGGGGGGATTTGTTTTGTGGTTTAAAGGGTTTGGTTAGGTTAGGTATACTTTTGGGTTTAAAGGGTTTGGTTAGGTGGTTACTTTGTGGTTAAGGTTGGAGTTAGGGTTTTGGGTTTGGTTTTTTTAGGTAACTTTTTGGGGGAAGGTTAGGTTTTGGTTAGGTATCTTTGTGGTTAAGGTTAGGTTAGGGTTTGGTAATTTTTGGTTAAAGGGTTTGGTTTTGGTATACTTTGGGTTAAGGTTAGGTAGGTTAGGGGTTTTGGTATACTTTTGGTTAAGGTTTTGGTTAGGTATACTTTTTGTTTTAAAGGGTTTGGTTTAATTAGGTATACTTTGTGGTTTTAAAGGTTTGGTAGGTTAGGTATCTTTGTGGTTTAAGGGTTTGGTTTGGTAGGTTCTTGTGGTAAAGGGTTAGGTTTGGTATACTTTTTGGTTAAAGGTTAGGGTTAGGTTTTAGGTTTGGTTGGTTACTTTGTGGTTTAAGGGTTTGGTTAGGTTTGTTTTTTCATATATTTACTTTTTTTTTTTTTGGGGAGCTAAAAACACTTAAATTTTCTTCACCCCCCAAAAACCCCGTATTCCCCCCCGTTCCCCCGGTTTTGGTATAGGGGAAGAAAAAAAAAATAGGGGTGAAGGAAATTTTTTCCAAAAATTTACCCAGCCGCCACACGCCCCCTTCCCAACACACGCTTTATAACGCCCCTTCCCACACCCGCCCCCCCTCCCCACACACGCCGCAGCCGCTTTCCTTCCCACAAAACGCCTGCACACCGACCCCTTCCCAAAAAAAAAAACGCCTGCACACAACACGCCTGCACCACGCCTCCTTCCCCCAAAACACCCCCTTCCCCCACACAAGTTCCTTCCCCCACCAGCCCGCACCCGACACCCTTCCCCCACACACGCCTGCCACCCACACCCTTTCCCCCAAAACACCCTGCACACCGTCTGCACACCGACACCTTTTACACACAGCCATTCCCACACACAGCCTGCAACGCCCTCCAAACACGTGTGTGTTGTGTGGTATGGTTTGGTGGGCAGGGAAGGGGGTTTGGGGCGCAGGCTTTGGGGGCCGGGGTGTGGAAGAGTGTCGGCACAGGGGACAGATTTACTGTGACACGAAGTACAATCGTCATCTAACATTTGCCCACAGGTGTCAGACAGAGTGTTGCGGGCGTCCCGTTCTGACGTCATCAATAAAATCGTTTGCCCCGTTGGAGGGAAGATTTTTTTTTTTTGCGGCTTTTTACAAAAGTCGGTTTTACAGAAATAAGGGTGGAAATCAAAATTTTTTTTGGGGATTTGGGTTTGATGACAGTCAAATAATTAGGCAAAAAAAAAATGGGGCGGACGATACTTTAAGATGTTGGGGATCGCCCCCAAAACCCCCTGACTCAATAGCTTTCCGTGCTGTGGGTTTTTTATTTGGGTCGAACTTTTACAATGGGGGAAGAAGCTTGCCAAAGCCCCGGTTTTCCCATTTACAGCTATTAGGGGGACGTATCCTTCCCCTGCTTTCGGTCTGCCCGCATAGGGCCCCGACAGTCGGTCCAGGCTTCTCCCGAAGGTCCTTTTGCAAAAGCCTTCCCCTCTCAAAAGGGTTTTACCCCCTCAGGCTGAGCGTGCCCAGTTTTTTTGGACCACTTTTTCACACCAGAGTTCGGTCCCCCTCTTTTCTATGGTTTCCAAAACAGACGAAGGAGTTGGAACGGGGTCGTATTCCCATCGTTTAAAAAAAGGCGTCAGCCTTCCAAGTGTTTTATCGTTTTTACGGCTGAAATAAGTCATTTTAT
>JACEEZ010012498.1:0-52500 GCA_016584305.1 Chionoecetes opilio | reverse complement strand
CTCGGTCACTTCGTCCAGGTCCTCACGCTCGGCATGAACAGCTGCATCCACCAGATCTTGGATTACTTTGCCATCGTCCAGCTGTCGCTGCAGTCTTGCCTCTTCCATCTCGGTGGTCACTGTCCCCAGACTGTAGCCAGACAGCCAAACTAAGCTTCGTACTCTGATAACTGCCTCACTCTCCATGAACTGGCGGACACTGGCCCAGTAGTTCCTACCGGCCAGCTTTCGAAGATGACATGATGACGAAGATGACGATGGATTTCTCCAGAACATTGCTGTCTTCCCTTTCTTCATCCAGTCCCATAGGAGATTTTTTCAAAATCAACTTCAAAGCTTGACGCTGTTTCCCTCATGTCCATATTTACCTTTAAGAAAGAAAGCTGTTCCTGGTAGATGTAACTCTTCACAGTCTTCGCTGCTGAGCCACTCATCCCTTTCCTCTTGACAGATTTGATGTACTGATCCTTGACATTTTTCCACATATTTATTATCAGCTTACCTGAAACAAATAAAGAGTAAGCATACGAGTAAGGAAGTATACATAACTGCACTGCATCTTAAAATTATTTATTTATTTATTTATGTATATCGTTCTTTCTCTCCTCAGGTACCTTGTCAGTGGGAACACCTTTACTAATTTGTTCTACACCTACAGAATTGGAGTCTACTATATCTGATTTAGTCCAGAGTGTATGTACGAGCATTTGGACTGTCCTTAAGAATGAATGCATTCCTCAACCAACGACGGAAAAACTGAAGGAGATTGCTGAGAAGTTTGAAGAAAAGACGAATTTCCCTAACTGCTTCGGCAGTATTGACGGGAAACATGTTCGAGTGAACAAACCACAGCACAGTGGCTCATTGTGCTTTAACTATAAAGAGTACTTTTCTGTCGTTTTGATGGCAATAGCTGACAGTCAATACAAGTTTGTTTATGTTGATATTGGCTCTTATGGCAAAGACAGTGACCCTACAGTATTCTCTAATGCAACATTTTGGAAGGCAATCGTCAATGGAGAACTGCAGCACCCTGAACCAAAACATCTGCCAAATGATCGAGGAGTTAACGTACCTTAAGTGCTCGTCGGTGTCGCAGCTTTTGGTCTGCACCCTAACCTCATGCGCCCTTTCGGAGCAAAAATGCTGTGTCCAAAAACGTGTCTTCAACTACCGTTTAACCAGAGCAAGGAGGTTTGTGGAGTGCACTTTTGGTATTCTTTCAAACAAATGGAAGATTTTTCATCGGCCATTCAATGTTTCTTTGGACTTTGTAACAAAAATAATTCAAGCATGCTGTGTACTTCACAATTTTGTCAAGAGAAAGAGATGGTTACGCATTTGAGGACACTCTTTGTGACAGGTTTTCAAGATTGTGACGCAGGACGCCAAAATCAACGAGGTTTGCAAGCAACAAACGTCCGTCAGAAGTTTGTAGAGTACTTCATGAGTGAACAGGGTTCATTGCCATGGCAAATAAGTAAAATATAGACTTGTGATAAGGAACTGCAGTGACTAATCTAGTACAGTGGAATGAACTTACAGGTGTATTCTTGTTACTTTTTTTCCTGTTGCTTTCTTTCCTATAATCACTTACGTTAGCAATATCAAGCCTTATATGCCCAAGTTTCCGTTAAAATGATGTAAATCTCGTGTAGTAAAGGGATGGAAAAAAATATTTCTGCACTTACCATACTTGTTTTTATCTGTCTCTGATAAACTCTCGAAGTCTGAGTTGATCTTGATACACACCTCTCTCCAGCATTCTGTGGTGCGTGCTCGGGATTTGTAATCTTCACGTGATTTGTCCCACAGAGCTGGTCTCCTACACAAGTGATTTTAACTGTTCTGTGTCAATATCAGCATCCATAGTAAGTACAAAGGGACAGTCACGCACAACCAGTCAAGTTGAAATCCAATCGGCGAATGAATGAGTTTCCTCTGGAGAAATGCGCGTGTCGCGGGGCTGCCCGCGACGTGTGAAGACACGCATTAAACACTACCCTATCATCAATGTGCGGAGGCGGGCTCGCGGGCGACCCAAGGTGCGCCCGCGCTGCATTTCACCCGCGCACGGGCGTTGCCCGCAGCCGGGCGATGCCCGTGCCGTGTGAAAGGTTACATTGAAAACATCAGTAATTAGCTTAAGCGGGTCCGCGCTTAAGCGCGGACGCGGGCATCGCCCGCGTCGTGTGAAAGAGGCCTAACCTAACCTGACGTGTTTAAGAGTAAACGCGACACACTGTTCCAGAGAACGGGACACTGCTGGGCGTCAGGGAGGCTGCAGGCAAGGGATTCCCAACACCTGGCAACATTTGAGGCGTTGCCGTGCATGATGACCCTCAGGTCTTGCCCGCCTTACAGTGACAGTGTGTGATAGTAATGGATTATAATCACTTGACCTTCACTCACAACAATTCTGGTCCTCAACTCATCTAGCGACCAGAAATATATGTGTTATGCGTATATAATGACCGTTGTTCCCCCGCGACATTCCCGGCCTGGCACTCAGTAGCTCCTGACTATTAAATGTCCATCCCTAACAATGTGCATAACAGTGGATTGTGCCGCCCAGGAAATTGATGTGCCATCGAAAAGATCAACTTTCATCATAGAATTTATTTTGTGATACATGCAACAAACACAGGAGGCCGCGAGAGGGAAAACCAGGCAAGCGCCACAGATAGAACACGGAGAAAAACGCTGTTATAGTTTTTGTACTTTCAAAATGCCCTATCTTTTCAACCAAAGAAGATATTCTAGGTTTTTTTTCTTTATTGTAGAGCTTAGAACATATACGTGTAGGTTACAATACGTAGACATGGATAATTATCCATGTCTATGAAACATTTTTCTTTCAAAATGCCATTGATTATAATCAATGGCATTTTGAAAGAAAAATAACAATAACGGCGTTTTTCTCCACTTGTCAGACAACTATCGCCCGCAGCCTATTAATAATTCTCTCCACAACGTGTCATTATAAGCCAACCTTAAAATGTATTGACTCAAACATTTGTTAGGAGGTACTGTAGTTAAAGGCATGTACTTTCCTGCAGAACATCATAAAAAAAACAATCACTGTAATCCTCGGAGCGTAAAATAGCGTGACTTGAGCAGCCAGAGACAGTCACCTGCTGCTGTGAGGCACTCGCAGGGTTGCCAGACAGCCTGGTCTAAAAATCCCTATATATTCGGTGAAAAATCTCCTGAAATCCCCATTTCATATATTTCCATACTTGTTATAGAAATGCTGAAATATATGCTACATAGCTACTCCACATGTAAATTAAAATTGCTATGTTGATTTTAATGTTGATTTAATTATATAAATTCATACTTTGTTTTACATAATATATTACATTACACATGAAGTAGCATAATTCACTGTTTTATTATAATCATCACAAGGACTGCAAAAACAAAAAAAGGCAGTAATAGGATACAGCCTCATGAGCATTTAATAAAAAATACATTTAATAAAATTTTCTACTTAAGGCTGATGGGGATGATGTTTCCTTAAATTGCTTAGAAATATGATACAGAAATAAATGAAAATATTAATGTTCTTAGCCTCTTGGGGAACTTCAATAATCCAACTAATATTCTGGACGTATACTGTACTAAGCCAGAAAGAAAGAATAGAATAACACATTTGCATACTAAATATTATCATCACTCGAATCATCATTTTCATGGTATTTGTAGATATCTGAAGTCATCATGTTGACTAGTTTATCATTTACAGCAAAATTTAAACATTCCCGGCCTTTCAAATACCGCTTTGAATGCAGAAGTCCAACTATAGAGTTCTCTAGTTGAGAGTTTGTTTCTTAGTTTTGTTTTTAAATTGTTTACAGATGAAAATATCCTTTCTGCTGGGGCAGTAGAATGAGGAAGACGCAATAGCCCAGAAACAAAACTTGACAAATTTGGAAACATGGGGTTTCATCACCACTCTTTATTTCTCTAACTGTCTCCCAGAAGCCTTCAACATCATTGATTTCTGAATCAGCAAGATCGGTGTTTCTTAGTACTCTCCATTCTTTGTCTAGGTGATTTATTTTGTCAGGACCTACAATTCCAGGAAATACACTAGCCAATGGACCAATGGAGACCACATTTCTTGACTTACTTCTTTGGGATCAATGAAGCTCAAATTACTTCTTCCTTGCCGTCGGTTTAACCTCATGTTTTCTTTTAACCTTCATATTAATAATATTATTTTAAGTGATAAAATACATGTTTTTTTCAGAAACCTCAAAAGTCCCCAAATCGAGAGTGAATGTCCCCATGTTCCCATCAGTGCCCCGAAATCCCCAAATATAGGGACAAATCCCCAAATCTGGCAACTCTGGGCCGCACTCGCCTGGTTTTTCCTCTCACTCTGGGCATCACACGCAGGCAGCTGACAATAAGGCCTGGTTCACACTTCACGTATTTGCTACGTCCGTCTTGTTATCGTGACGTCACCGTGACGTCAAGATGACGTTACCTCGTCCCATTGGTCGATCACTCCCGCTCGCTCTTATCAGAAAACATTGCAGTATAAAGCCTCCTTGCTTTCCTTACTTCCTCCCTTTTGTACCCCATGACACACCTATTACTCCCTTCACTATATCCCCCTTCACTCCCTGGCCTATCTATATATAGCGCTACAATCCCCTGACAACAGTCTATTGAAAAAGGAAACTGTTCAATTTGATGAACTTCAAATGTATCCGGTGACTGAAAGGGTACCTGGATGACTATTGCGTCTGACGTCAGCACAGACTCCACTAAGACAGGGGTTTTCAAACTAGGGGTCGCCTGAAAGCCTAGAAAGTCGTCTGAGGGGTCGCGAGATTTCTAGAATGTGCAAAATGCACAATATTCATAATTTATTAGTATTCTTTTATATATATTGTGAGGGCTGAGAACGTGGAGAATGGGGAATAGAAGGGAATGAAGAGAAGGAATGGAAGAGAAGGAAGGAAGAGGCAGAGTACTGATGACGGGGGTAGATAGAGAGAGAGGCAATTGATGTTGTGCTTACAACAATCTTCCTTATCAGCCCTACGAAGGGGTGGCCGGCGCCCACCTGCACATTTGCTGACCACAGCTAAGGGTCCCTCCCGTCCCCCGGCGAAAGAGAAGATGAGGGGAGGAGAAGGAGAGAGAGAGAGAGAAAAAAAAAGTGAGAGAGAGAGTGAGAGAAGGTGAGGGAGAGTGTGAGAGAGTGAGGTGAGGAGGCGAGGAGAAGGAGGAAGAGTGCTGAATCTTCATCCCTCAATTCACGCCATCACTTCACACTTATGTCAGCACTGAAATAACCTTTGACATGTACCCACCACACGCCGGACACCCTGAAGACAGGAGAGAGAAGGCAGATTCTATATACCCTGCGGTGTGGCCACACGTATTATTGCGTCGCGGTGATATCTTACGAGACTAGTGTCTTAGCGCGGTGAGCGAGTTAGGTGGTATTCCTTCCAGATACCACGCGCTCAAGTACGTGCCAGCACACGCCGCGTCCTTCTTTACCAGACGCCCGACGCCCGCCACGCCGCTTGTCCCCTGGGGCAGGTGCTACTCACCTCTACGAAGTCCCGACGTCCTGCCAGGCACCTGCCCTGGTGGCTTTGCCCCTGTGTTCCTCCTGGGCTCCTGAGATGAAGGGGCCACGGCAGGGCAAATAGCGGCGCTCGGCGTTGCCCCTGTGGCTCTTCACTTTGCCCCAGGGATGACGAGCTTCGACGGGACGACTAAGGAATACCCCGCATAACCCCAGGGGCGGGAAGTGTAACTCTACGAGACCAAGATGTCCCTGCAACACTGCCCGCCCCGGTGATGATTCCCCTGGGGCCGCCTGGCTTCCCGGATCCGCCGTGGGGCAACCAAGGGGCGCCCTCACTTTGCCCCAGGGGGTAGGGAAGTGCTACTCTACGAGACCATGACGTCCCTCCACACTACCTACCCCTGTGGCCTCTCTTCAGGGCCCTTGGGGAGCCACAGGGCGCTGGGGGCAGGCACTAGGGGCGGGCGTGGGCTGGAGGTGAAACTCTACGCTACTACGACGCCCTACGAGATACCTCCTTCAGGAGGCTTCCCCTGGGTTCCCCCCGGAACCCCGGGGCATTACGAGGCACCTGCAACAGGATCTTAGGACCTCTTGAGCATCACATACAGGTCTTCCTGAAGGCGACGCAGCAGATGGTGATGTATCTATATGATTGACAGTGCATGACAGGGGCGGGCGATAATGGATTGACCCCGGGGCAACTATGCAAGCTAGGGGCCTCGGGGGGGAACAGGGAGGGTCGCCCCCCCCGGGTAAAGCCCGGGGCGTTATAAGCCTGGGGAGGTAAGCTCCCCGTATCTCCGAAGCTACGGGCACTGCCCCGTCGTACCTGCCGGTACAAGGAGATAAAGCCCAACCCGGCGCCTTCAGGTAGAGGTGCCGGGGTTATTTGTCATGCCACGACCAGCGACCGATTGGATAGAACCATAGTGGGTTGGGGGGACGCTACAACAAGAGCTACGTATATCAACACCCCCCGTTGAGCCTCCGCGCACGCAATTTCCTTCCTTCCCCCCTTCGGGAGTAGCGGAGCGGCGGCGACCCGGAGCTTAACATATATTATCATCATAAAACAAAACAATGATTATACCTTCCTAGGCTTTTATATATTGCTAATAAAAAAGTACAGTTACATAATCTGACTCTGAGAAATGAGTTGATCCTTTTTCCTCCCTCCCCTTTCCGTCAAGCCCTCACCACCACGCCCACACGTCCATAGCTATACATACGTACGCTACTTGTATCATCGCTGCCCGACCCTTGTTTATACATTACAAATCCACATCACAATTCATGTGTGTGTGTGTCCGCTATAGGTTCCGCCCCCAGTGGCGCAATCCCATCATATGGTACATTTTTGGAACCAGGTCGACCAGGGGAAGGTTTTAAGGCCACTTTGGGGATGATCCGATCACTTTTTTTTCTTTCTTTTGTGTAGCCTATTAGCGAGAATTGTGAAAAAAAGAAGTGGGTTGCGAGAATTGAGGAAACCTTGATGTAGGGTGATGGGTAATGGGTGAGTGAATGGGTGGGGTGATGGGTAATGGGTGTGGGGTGATGGGTGAGTAAATGGGTGGGGGGTGATGGGTGATGGGTGAGGGAATAGGTGGGGGGTGATGGGTAATGGGTAAGTGAATGGGTGTGTGGTGATGGGTAATGGGTGAGTGAATGGGTGGGGGGTGATGGGTAATGGGTGAGTGAATGAGTTGGGGGTGATGTGAATGGGTTGGCGTTAAAACATACATTTCTACATCCATGATTTCAGGAAAGTTAGAAGAGGCTATCTGGAGAGTCTGTGTTTGGTGGGCCGAAGGCCCACCAATAGCCCTCCGCAGGAGCTAGCCAAAAATTCCGCCCAGAGGGCGGCTTTTCGGCTAGTATACATAATAAATTAAAAACTGAAAACTTTATTGTAATATAAGTTATCCTATTTTTTTCTTTAATGATAAAGCATTCAATCATCAATCATTGGGGGCATACGCCGGGGGGCGCGTCGCCTCGCCCACCCTACGACGCCACTCCCGGGGGTCACCACGCGCGAGTTCCCATGCAGGCTCCTTTCCCATACCAAGCAGCTCTCGACAAGAAACATCAACTTGCCCCAGCCACGAGCCTTGTGGGCGCCCCCTTGGCCTCCTCCACGCCGGATTGTCTCTTACAGATACAACCCGATGGGAAGGATCGGTTTCAGGGTAGCGTGCCACATGCCCATATAGTCGAAGTTGGCGCTGACGGACTATGCAGGTAATAGGCCTCGATTCAGTCTCACGGTGCAATCGCTGATTTGACACGTAATCATCCCAGCGATACCCCATGATTCTCCCAAGACACTTATTACCAAAGGCATTGATTCGTCTCTTCAAGTCACTATTTAGAGTCTATGTCTCACAACCATAGAGTAAGACAGGGATCACAAGCGATTTGAAGATCCGGATCTTTGTCCTCCTGCACAGGTACCGACTACGCCAAATTTTCCCGCTGAGTGAGTCCATAACACCGTGGGCTATGCCAATCCGCCGTAAGACTTCTTGACGTGACCCGCCGTCATTATGGACTGCGCTACCAAGGTATGTAAAACTTTCCAAGATCTCAATGTCCTCGCCACACGCATGAACAGACTGTACTGCTTCATCTAGTAAGTCTCCAAACACCTGGACCTTGGTCTTGAGCCAGGAGACCTCAAGTCCCAAAGGCTTTGCCTCCTCGTGCAGCGCCTCGAGAGCCATCACCAGGACCTCCAGCGACTCAGCAAAGATTACTGCATCATCGGCAAAAACAAGATCAGTGATCTTGGTGTTGCCAACGGATGCTCCACAATCACTTTGATCTACAACCTTGTCCAATACCCAGTCCATACAAGCGTTGAAAAGTGATGGGGCAAGGACGCACCCTTGCCTCACTCTTGTATTCACAGGAAAGAAGCCGGATACACCTGCCCCACACTTCACAGCACTCTCAGTCCCAGAATACAGACCAGTTATCAAACCAATAGTTCTTGCAGGAATCCCTCGAAGGCGCAGAAGATCCCAGAGTGACTCACGATGCACTGAGTCAAACGCCTTCTTGAGATCAACATAGGCTGCAAGCATCCCCTGTCGAAACTCACGTCGGCGTTCCACCAGGACACGAAGCGCTAGGATACGGTCCGTTGTTGACTTACCAGGCGTGAACCCAGACTGCTGAGGTCTCTGGTGCTTCACCAGATGACTGCGAATCCGTGTCAGCAATAGATGGGCAAGCACCTTGCCTGGTACGCTGAGCAGTGTAATACCGCGGTAATTGTTGCAGTCCTGACGGTCCCCTTTCCCTTTCCAGATAGGGACGACCAGCCCCCTTTTCCAGTCAGGAGGAATGGTACCTGATTGCCACACGGCAGTCAGGGCAGCATGCAACCCGCGGATCATGGCCTCACCCCCAGCTTTGAGGAGCTACGCACTGATATTACAAACACCAGCTGCCTTTCCACCCCTCAACTTTGCTACAGCCTCTCTGACTTCGTCAAGAGAGGGTGCGGTTTCGTCAATGGGACGATCGGCATCCACTGCCTGTAACCCAGTGGTGTGAAGCTGCTCAGTTGGAGGGTCCACCGTGAACAACTAGTTGCCCAAAGTACTCAGCCCAACGAGCCATCTGCCCATCCATGTCCGACACGAGGCGCCCATCTGCTGTTCGAATAGCACTCTCCCGAGAAGGAGACTTGGAACGGAGCTTCTTCAGGGCTCGGTAGGCGGGTCGGAGGTCATTAACGTTCAAATGACCCTCGACATCCTCAGCAAGACTCCTGACATTCCTCCTTGTCTCTCCCCAGGAGGGTTCTAGCCCAGCGTGACTGAATTGAAACAATCATGACTTTAAACTTACCTAAATCGATGGTCTTAATATCTAAAGACTTTACGCTGTACGCTATTGGTCATTTATCTGACTTACAAAGATGTAAGACTGAGTATCTCAATCTGTTTCATTGGCCAGCCTCCCTCTTTGTATTCTTGCCTATAACGGGTGGAGTTTGTGAAGTTGTGCTGACCCGGAAAGATGTTTCTAAGGCCCTGTCTTTGCGCCTGTGGCTATACTCACCTGCCACCTAAAATAATTTGCCTTTGATCATTCTTCAGTCATCACTACTTCTTTTTCACAAAACCTTGCTTTGTGTCTGTAGTCTATCCTGACGGCACTGAATACAAAGAAGTTTCAGGTCACTTCGCAGGTTTTCTCGCGTGTAATGTCCACTCCGCCAACCTGACGACATTGCCCTCTAACTTCCACCATGGTTTTACTACCAATTTTTCAAGTCGAATTTTTCCTTTTGAAAGCTTGAAACATGTAGATTTATCTAGTATCAGATATGTCACTAATAGCCTTTCTGAGTTCACCTTTTCGAATACCTCAGACTTGAAAACTGCTGTTCAGGACTCCATACCAGTTTACTTAAGTCCTTCTGTACATTATCCATCTGTCATTACTCCTATTATAATAATAATTATTATTGTGATTCCTCTTTGCTATGCTGTCTGGAAAGCCCTCACCTTGTATAGGCATCTTAAAAGGAGCATTGCCAGCCCGGCCGCGAATCTCTAGGACACGTTTTACTGTAACATGGTTAGGTACATGTCTCTAGACCATCGCGAGGACGCGATCGGGTAGGTGACCGAGCGATATTAGGGTACTGAATAGGTAGAGATATATGTATGTGTATAATTATTCCTATGTTAACAGACAGTGGCCAGGGGAGTAGTATGTTTTTGACCAGAATGCACTGTGGCACAAAAGGAGGAGCGACAACACATTGATTGCCACTTATCGCAGTTGATAAACTGCGATTTCACCGAGGAAGGTGAAAACAACTGTGTCTATATGCTGTGTCATCACCACCCGCCTGATTACCACCCATTAAAAAGAGCGACAACATAGCTGATTGCCACTTATGACAGTTGATAAGCATTACACATTCAAGCATGTGTAAGCACGTGTCAACATAAAGAAACCTCCCCTATATAAGATGTCGAAGGGCCGGAAGTAGCAGAGAAGAGAGGGCGACGCTACACTCACGTACACGTTCCCTCTGAGTAACCTGTGGGTTACACGCTGCTGTCACTGAATGGTTCAGGCCGGTCTTCAGACTTAAGTTCCTTAGCCGATGGAACCCGTGACTAGTCGCTATTCCTCACATTGTACATATTTTACATAACTGTATATTGTATTCCTCGTTACTGGTACTTATATATTAACAAGCCTAAAAGAAACCGCTCGACTACTTTTTATTACCCATACCACACCTTGGCAATCAATCCCTACAGGTCATAGACGCTACATGTTAATGGATTGAACCCAGTTACCCTTAAACAACAACATAGAAAAGGGTAACAGGAAGACCTTCAAAAGGGGAATAATCGCTCTCGATATATTGATTATACTGTTATGCATCTTCTTGTAGCGGTAGTGTAAATTTCACCAGTTTGTTTTCCGACACTTGCCCTGTTATAATTGTAAAAAAGAGAGAACTTTAAAATTAATATGGTTTATAATTATTATATTATACAAGAGAGTAACAAGTGGGACATTTGAGTACATTTTTCATAGGTAATGTGACTTATTTTTCCATTTATTAATACACGATGTCTCCCTTTGGGGTCATGTAACACATCCGCAGTACTGGTGAGTACCAGTGCATTATAAGTGGCAGGAATGATTTACTACAATTCCTTAGGAGCGTGAAGCAATATATCGTGGTTTATTAGAGTTATACTTCACGGATTGGCTGGAGTGAGCCTTCTCCTCTAAACTAAGCCGTAATATTTCATCCATGATCCCAGATCTTCCTCTTAACTGCCTTTATTGGGTTTACGAAAGCGTTCATAGGTTGTGTTTCACGAATGTTGCCCCGCTGTGGGGAGTCACCTTGTCGTGGTGGCGGGGCTTGAAGCGTGATCGACGGCGCCACCTACTCTAGCGGCCTGCCTGCCATTGTTGGGTTCGGTGGCCGTCGGCCTCGTGGGACCAAGCGCTCCCCTTCGGTTTCCCCCCCCCCCCCCACAAAACTGGTAGGTGGAGCCTTCGCGTGATGGTCGCCTTTTATGATCATCCCCCTTTCTCTCCTTTCTTAGGGCGATTCTAGGCCCGGTGAGACCCTTCTCTTCCGTCGCACACTTCTTCCTTTTATACTTCACGCTCCGCTCCCCACGTGTTTGCCGTGCGTGACATCCCGTATATTCCCCGCGCGCCCCTCTATCTGGGAGTTGAGTCCACCGCGGTGCGGGTTGTAGTTCCCTTCGGTGGGCAACACGCTTCTTTGGTAGGGGGGTTGGGGTAAGACGGGAGGTCCAGTGTGGCCCCTGCTGGATCAATCGGCTGTTAATGCGGTTTGGCTAGGGCCAAGCGGGAGGTTGCAGGTGGGAACGCATCGGTCCCGCGGCTTGCCACCACACACAGGCAACCGAAGCGTTATACTTCCGTGCTTACCCCGGGAAGCTGTTGGTGAGGGTCCTTCCCCAAACAGCAGCTTCCCCTCGTTGGGCTCCGCCGGGGTGGGGTGGGGGCGTGGGGAAGTGAAGTAATTTTGTTTATGTATAAAACTAAGATTTACCCGGCCTGCCGCTCTCCCTGACGTCCGCTCTTGTCCTCGACGTCTCCCATTGAATACTCTCACATTTGCACTCGGCGCCGTTCAGGCCCGACGTGGCACGAAGCGGGCAGCCGCCCCTTCCTCCTCAGCTCCCCGGTTGGCGGTCCCCGCCATCAAGGGACGCACAGACAGGGATTGAGAGACGAGCTCTGGCCTTCGGGGGCATTCTACGTTGGACACCTTGTTTCTGTCCAACGTGTCCCAGCCTTGACATACAGAGCATTACATGATATTTCAAGGGCTTATGGTGTGGTTCGCCGCCATCCGTCTTATTATGTGACAATGGACATCAAATAGGGCTACATAAATTTGCTTGCGGCCAAGATGATGCTTCCTCTGCTTATGAGAAGCCACAAAGATGGATAATTGGAGCGAGACATTACAGAGCCGAACTCAATTCGCTCGGTAAATGTTGGAGACGGCCTGATGACTAACATCCCCAACACTTTTGAGACAAAATACTACATCTACTTCCACCTGTCCGCCATAGCTACCCCTACTTGGTACTTGGCTCGTATTAAAGGAGAGTGTGGCAACTTTTTCCTTGCGGCGCGGTATTATTTGGAGAAAGAAATTGAGAATGATCCGGAAGGCCACCTGAAACGGTATCGGCAGGGGGTTTTATAATCCGAGCCAAGGACTCACTCATGCTCGGATGCTCTTCCAACATGCCCATCACCGAAGACAGCATTTTTGATACCATCAAATCTCATACAAAATTCAATACCAGCAAAGGCGTAGTCTACAACTACGACCTCTTGAGTTGTCGGAGGCAGAATACTAAACATGTGCCCGGAAGAGTTCAACAGAGTCTATAAGGTCAGAGGAAGCAAAAAAAATGATCATTATAACTTTCTACGGATCAAGTCTCCACGATTCCATCAGGATCGGTCCCCAGTCTATAAAGATAAAAGCCTTATGACCGCCCTATGCAGTGATTGAGGCTACAGCTTTGGGCACGGCAAAATGTTTGTAAATCCCCTCCTCGCTGTGGTCGTATGCTCGGGTTTGGGGCCCATGCCACAGCGACTGTACGGCAAACTCCTACTGTTCCACTGCCGTTGTTGACACCCACCGTAGTCACAACAGGTGGGACTTATAAATTAGAAGAAGACATCCTTATTTGGCCAACTCCAATTTATCAGTCTGGAGCGCCAAAAAAAGACGCAAAACGTTCCCAAAGACAAGCAGGCGGTGAGGAAGCAGGACCTCGGCATCCGCGATGGCCTGCTGCTTCTCTAAGACGGCTAATCAGCTCGCCAGTTCACCACCAAATTCTCTTAAAACCTTAACCCATCCATCCAAATGAAAGACTAAGTTCTCGCTACTGCCGTGTGATTCTGTGGAGTCTGTGGCTCCTACCAATAATGAGCTAGATAATAAACCAACCTCTCGTGGTAGTGCATGGCCGCACAGGGAAAAATGACAATAGGACTCCTCCTCTAAGAGGCTCCAAAAAGCCATCCTAATATAAAGAGTCTCAGAAGCGAACTCGAGTTCAATGAGTCCTTAGACTCAGTGGGGCGGCCCTCTGGCTTAAAAGATCAATTGTCTGAGCAGGAGGGGATGGACTTGCGTACAGACTACACCTACTGGATAGGTGTGGGAGTACTGGAAGTGACTCCCTAATCTCACTGCACCTGTTACCACCCCTTGAAGCGGGCTAGGACACAGCTCAACAACACGCTGATGAGAGGTGTCTCACAACTTATGGACACACAAGTAGTTGATAGCCAGTGATAAGCAATCTAAGACCCTCTCGGGAGCTCTCAGTAAACCTAGAAGTGGTAATCTTCTGTCAGTAAATCGCATCTTTGGTGGGAATACGGTCTCTACTACTGCCGCGGTCCTCGTATATGAGAAACCCCGATTTCACCGCGGATATACGCAAAGAGCCCAACCGACATCTGGGAAAATGTACAGAAAATAGTTAACCATATTCTACACCACAGAAAAAAGATGCGGGCTTCAAATGCGCACGTCTACAAGACGAAGGGCTTCTGCATCATCTTCACGCACGAGAATAACATCTTCAATCCTCCAATGGAATATTCGTTGGATTACGTGCAAAATTGGGAGGGAAACTAGTCTTCTCATCAAACGAGTTGGACCCAGAAATTTATCTGTTTACAAGAAGAAACAAATGATAGGGCAGGGAAGGTGTCTCTGCCCACGACAGGTTTTTACCTGTCCCACACACCACCTCCAGCAGTGGTGGCTTTACGTGCGTGGTTGGGCTTTACCATCGTCGGGATGTCCCCTTAACTGTCATCCCGCGCAATCACCCTGCTGGCTGTAGCAGTTCGTATCCATCTGCACAAGGGACCTACACTGTCTGATCAATTAATATCTACCTCCCAAATGACGACATACCTCTCCAAGATCTTGAGGATCTTATCCGCCAGATTCCCCGTCCATTTTTTCTCCTTGGAGAATGGAATGGGCGCATTTTATGTGGGGAGATTCCACCAAGAAATCGTCGCGGTGATTTACTCTCGTAACCTCTTAGAGATGGCAAAACCTGAAATATATTAAACACGGTGGAGAACCAACACATTTCCATTCGCAGAGGGAACATTTTGGACTGCTATGACCTATCACTCTGCAGTCCACAGGTCGCCCTCGAACTTCTCATGGGAGGTGGCCGATTCTCTTCGGGGAAGTGACCATTATAACATTATACTTAAAGCAAGTGTCCTCGCCCCCTTCCCGATGTCTCCCAAAATGGTGCCTCTCTCGGTGCAGACTGGGAGGGCTTTCAAAAGGCTTGTGTTTTTGAACATCATATAGATGACCTTTCCAACAATAGATGAGGCAGTAGATTAATTTGTGTCTCCGAATCCAGTTTGCAGCCTCCGGAGCATCCCCCGCCCACATCTGGATCTTGATCTCACGGCCGACTGTTCCGTGGTGGACTCCAGGACCTGTACGGCAGCGAGGAGTCACTCCGCCGTGCTGAGACGCAAACATTTCGCGGCCAACTTCAGTTAGACCTAAAAATATCTTTCACAGGTTTTAAGGAGCTAGATACCGACGGGTATGAAAAGATATCGTCACTCCTCTTGGAGGGCTATATAAGTACGATCTGTGCATTCTACCACGGTTGTCCAAGGTTGCACAAAGAGTAGGAAAATGAAGGGGAAGTTTATCCCATCGTCCCTCCAGTTCTATCAAATAATGGTGACCCTATGGCGATCCTTGACTGTAGCAGAGGACATGTTCCCATTTTGTGTCAGTGGCCAGACAGACCTTGCGTCTCCAAGTGCTAGTGGAAGGAATGCGACAAGAAACAGAGAGGCATAGTTTTTTCATCTAGAGGCGGGGAATTTAACAATGTTGCTTTTTACACCTCGGAGCGATGTCAGCCAATTGAAGGTTTGCGCTGGACACGTCCCCAGCCAAGAGGATTGTCCCATATGCGATGCTCTGTCATCTAAGAGATGAGGCCTAGGTTTCTGTTTGAGCAATCTATAATAGGATCTGGAATTGAAAGGAACCTTCCCAAGAGCTGGGGTGTGGCGGGTGTGGCGGTGTGTCCGATCCCTAAAGCCTGGGAAGGACACACTCAAACCGACGAAATTCCGGCCCTACCCTAACTTCATGTAAGTGTTGTAATTTATTCGAAAAAAATGGTAATAGTTCGACTGGTATGGTTTTTGGACGGGAAAAAACGTTTTCTCCGTTCTCAGTGGGATCCGAAGCATCACTCTACTACGGAAGCGCTATTTCCTTAGAGTCATCCATCATATGTGGGGCAGTCGCTCTCGACAACACCATGTGACCATCTTTTTCGACCTTGAAAAGGCTACGACACAGTGCGCACGTTATATTGCATCTTCTGTACGAGTTCGGGCTAAGAGGTCGTTTGCCGTGTTCCTCCAGAGTTTCATAGCCAACCGGGGTTCTTAAAGTTCGAGTTGGCAACATACTGTTATTCTGAAACACCCGTTCCAGGTGGCATCCCCCAGGTAGCGGTCTGAGTGTAGCTCTGTTCGCTGTGCGCCATCAATGGTATGGTGATGTACTGCCAGAGGGATGGTTAGTACATTATACGTGGATGATTTATCTATCTCTTTTGCTGTTCCAGGATGTCGGTTGGAAGAGAGAAGACTTCAACTTGCTATTGATAAAGTTTTGAATGGGACGACGAATCGTGGCTTCAGGGGTTTTCTCCAACGAAAAGACTGTATCGGTTCATTTTTTGCATGATAAGCTGGTGGATTCTCCCGACCCAGACCTACATCTTTACGGGAAGAGAATACAATGTAGGGAAGAGACCCGGTTTTTAGACTCATTTTTGACATAGACTGGACTTGGGTTGCCTCACCTTCGTGCTCTCAAGAATGAAGGTCTCCGAACCATGGATCTACGAAAGTCCTCTCGCCCACCAGTATGGGGCGGCTGATCGCGCTACACTCCTCTATCTTCACCGCTCACTTATCCTTTGAAGCTTGAAATATGGATGTGAAGGTACTACCTCTGCCACACCCACTCGACTGCGGAATGTCGGTAACAATATGGTACATCATGCTGTGTCCGTCTGGCAACGGGGCGTCAGGTCTTCTCCTCATCCAAGTCTATGGTGGAATGCTGGTGTCCTCCCATTAGATTTCAACGCCAGTCCCCTGTTAAGATGTTGGTATTCGCCTCCAAACGCCTCCTGACTCAATAGCTTGCCGTGCGGTGTCGTGTGGGATTCAGGATCGGCAACTTACCATGGGCGAAGAAAGCTTACCAAAGCCCCTTTGGTTTCCGATTGACAGCTATATGGAGACGCTATCCTCCCTGCTTTACGGATCTGCGCATAGGCCTACGGACAGTCGGTCCAGGCTTCTCCCAGAAGTGTACTTTTGCAAAGGCATTCCGACATCTCAAAAAGGGTCTTACCTCCTCAGGCGAGCGTGCAAAGTTTTTAGACCACTTTTGCACACATCAGAGTTCGGGTCCCTGTCTTTAATGATGTTCCAAATCAGACGAAGGAGTGGATTACGGTGTGTATTCCCATCGTTTAACAAAGCGTCAGCCTTCCAAGTGTTTCATCTGTTTTTTACGGTGAAATAAGTGCTATTTATATGCTCTCATGAGTATTTTTACCCATTCCGGATAGATGTTCTTTTACAATTTTAGTGATTCTGGTAGTGCTCTTCAATCACTATGTAATTTTAACTCTCCCCATCGCTGGTCAATGCCATACTGGAATGGCTTTTATCTGATCAAGAGGCGAGGACGGACGGTCAAGTTTTGTGGGGACACGGCACATGTAGGTGTTGCCAGGAAGAGGAAGCGATGCCTTGGCAAAAAATTCTGCAGCTAAAAGACCAGCTCTATAACATTTTGCAAGTGCAGGTACGGACCTACGCTTCGGGCAATCCATAGATCAGTCACAACAGTTGGCAAGACGTTGGTTACTATAGGGCAAAATAAACTGCGCACCATCCGCCAAAGTATCGAGACTGGAGCTACTGCGGTCTCTCCCGGAGATGGGAGACTGCCTTGGCACGATTGCGTTATTGGTCACACTCTATATACTCATGGGTTCCTCATGGAGGGGGGCCACCTCCTTACGGTGATGATTGTTTGGGCCCCTTAACTGTGCGCACTTGCCTGGCGAGTGTCCCAGTATTGGGGACCTACGTGTGCAATTTTTGTTCCGGCTGTCGCGGGTCGGACGGTGCTTACCGTCTCTCCCTGGCATTGGAGAGAGGTGTTTTCTCACGGGACATGAAGTCCATACATTGTGAGAAGGCTGGCTTATCAACAAGTTATGATGTTTTTAATATAATTATAATTGTTTTTAATGGACTCTTGTTCTTTTATGTATTCTTAATTTTATATTTTGTATTCTATCTTAAATTTTGTTTTTAGTTTACTGTTACATGTATCTTTTGTAAGCAGGCGTCAATACCCCGGAGTTGCTGCGCCTTAAAAACAAATAATCAATCAATATAGGTTTAATGAAACCTAACCTAGCTAACCTTAAAGGTTTTTTTAATGAAACCTAACTAAACGTTTTATGGGTTTTAATGAAACCTAAACCTAACCTTAAAGTTTTAATGAAACCTAACCTAACCTTAAAGGTTTAGGAAACCTAACCTAACTATAGGTTGTAATGAAACCTAACCTAACTTTAAACCACAAAGTATAATTTTTTTTTGTTCTTTTTTTTTCTCGCAAAATAAAAGCTATTCCATCTGAACAAAAACACCGCTATTAGGGAAGCGCTATGATAATTTGTATCATAACCGCACTCAGGTCTGCTTCCTTTCCCCACTAATTGTTAACAAGTATAAAAAATTATACTTATATCTATATCTACCTATATAAAAAAAAGTATACCATATCCCCCTATTTTTTTTTTTAACTAGTAGGTGGATGACTGGAGTGGTAGAGGATTAAGTGGATGGGCTGGGTGGGGAGTGGGTGTGGGTGTGTGTGGGTGTGGGTGTTGGGGGTGTCTGGGTGTGTGTGGGTGTGGGTGTGGGTGGGGGTGTGCCCGTGGGTGAGGGTGTGTGGGTGGTGTGTGTGTGTGTGTGTGGTGTGGTGTCTGTTTGTACAGGGACATAGCAGCCCGTTTTGGCATGACGAGGCGATAACACAACTAGACGCAACGCGAGCCGCAGAAACAAGGCTTTGTTTTGGGTTATGGCAAGATGGCGGACAGTTTTAACCAGTGCTGAGGCCAGGCTTCCGCGATCCATGTTATATAGATCATTGGGGGGGATGGGTAATGGTGAGTGAATGGGTGTGTGGGGATGGGTAATGGTTGGTGAATGGGTGTGTGGTGATGGGTAATGGGTGAGTGAATGGGGGGGGGGGGTGATGGGTAAAGGGTGAGTGAATGGGTGGGGGGAATACATACATTTCTACATCCTGATTTCAGGGAAAATTTTAAGGGGTTATCTGGAAGTGTGTTTGGTGGGCCTTCGGCCCACCAAACACAGTGGTGGGAAGGCCCACCAAAAGCCCTCCGCAGGAGCTAGCCAAAAAGTCCGCCCGGAGGGCGGCTTTGCGGCTAGTGATACATAATTGTTTTGATATCTTTTTACGTATGAAAACCTAGAAGAAAGTTTACAAAAAATTATATTATGTCCCCCTTCACGGAACCCTATGGCGCTTCCTTCCCAAATGTCATTTTTTTTTAGTTTCTTTTATTTTATTAAAAAAAAAAATTAGGGTTTATTTTGGAGAAATTTAGATGTACAATTGCTATTGATATCATCTTTACGTCTTTTATATAATAAAACGACCAAAGTTTAGGGGTTTTTAAGGTAAAATCACAACCTTATTGCGTTTCCCAGTTTTTTTTACTTTTAAACTATTGACCCTAGACCAAATAAGGCATGAATATTTTTTTTTTTAAGCCAACGAGATCTACCCAAAGCATCTATCCGTTTTCTCTTTTGTTCTACATTTCTGAGATATACATTTTTTTTTAATTTTTTTCCCGCACCTTTGTGCCGTTAAATTTTTCCAGCAGCTTATTATCCCACCATCCTATCTTTATCCTCTAACATTTTTGTTATGTCTTATGGAGAAGTGTCTGCAAGAATCATATTCCACTTTAAAAAATGTACATTTCGTTTTCGAAAGGTTTTACGCAGTATGAAACGCTCCCTTGATTTCTGCAATATTTGTTTGGGGAAAATATCCCCTAAAAAAATACTAAATGCGGTTATGTATAAATGGAATTTTAATCGCTTAACCACAGGGCAGCCTGTTGAAATCTGGTTTTTCCCTCTAAACGTTTGTGGAAAAAAAAAACCGGTTCTTGAGGTTTGGGGAGGGCAACTTTTGTTTCCCACCATTTTCCCCCCTCGTATGATACATTCCACGGCAAACTTTTTTTTTTTTTTTTACGAAAAAAAGGGTAAAAGGTGTTGCGCGTTCCGGTTCGTCTCTCGTTCCGTCTCGAGACTAGACAGGTCGCGTGCGGGCTCTCCATGAAAGGCTCCCCCCCCCCGGGATTTTTTTTTTCCGAGCACCTTACGGAATGTGGGGGGATTTTGCAGGGGGTGAGGGTACACGTGGTTTGAAAGGTGTTTTTTTGTGACTGTGTTTGCTTAAATGTGTTTGTGCACGTCAAGAAAACAAGTCAAACAAAAGTGCCTTGACAAGTTTATTTTTTGTCGATCCGAAACCCAATCCTCCATGGGTACTGCTACTACTATCCCCCGTGTTTAGTAATACATTTTCGTTATAAAGGTGTAAAAATGTGGGTGACTGCACTTGCAAAGTTGCCGTGCACAAAACTTTTTGCTTTTTACATTTGTTTTTTGGACTCAGAGCGATACCCCAGGGAAAACACAAGGGTTGGAATCAAAAAGGAAAACCCAAAGGGGGTTGGAATCACACGGAACAAAAAGGGTTGGAATCAACGGAAAACAAAGGATTGGAATCCCCGGGAACAAAAAGGGGTTGGGAAATACAGGAAAACACAAAGGGTTGGAATCACAACAACAAAAGGGTTCAATCCCCACGGAACAAAAAGGGGTTCGAATCACACGGAACACAAAGGGGTAATCACACAAACCAAAGGGCTAAAAATAACGGAAAAAACAAAAAGGGTTTGGACCCAACGGAAAAAAAGGGTTTTGGAATCAACGGAACACAGAGGGTTTGGGGAATCACACGGAACAAAAAGGGGTTTGGAATCACACGGAACCAAAAAGGGTTTTGGAATCCCCACGGAAAACCAAAGGGTTGGAATCCACGGAAAAAAAAGGTTGGGAATCACACGGAACAAAAAGGGTTGGAACACATGGACCCAAAAGGGGGTTGGAATCACACGGACAAAAAGGGGTTGGGAAACACATGAACAAAAAAGGGGTTTGGGAAATCACGCGGACAAAAAGGGTTTGGAATACCGAAAAAAAGGGTTTGGAATCACACGGAACGGGGACTACCCCCGAGGCATTTTTGACCGTGACCAACGACGCAACAACACGAGGGAGTTTGCAATCATGTTGTCTAATTACTATCCTACTACAAACATAAAATACATCTTGTCGTATTCTCAAGCACTTTGTGTTGTAAATAGAGTAGGACTAGGAAAAAACCCTTGTTTTAAATCGGGAAAAAAAAAAATCTAAAACGGGTAAGTGGGCCTTTCCCCCCGGATTTTTAAAAACAGGCGTTTTCTCAGAAATTTTTGGTTGAATGGGAAAAATTTTCGGTTGCAAACGGTCAAAAACACAATAACAAATGATTGCGGGTCGGGCCCCAATCATCTTCCCTGGATGGTTGAACAGGGATCGAAATTTGAGCAATCGAAAAAATTTTTGGTTTTTAACAGGATCCCCGCAGAAAACGCCTGTTTTTTCCCACCCCCCCATAACATAAACAACCAGAAACGATCGCTTGGGGGGTTGGAAAACGTTATACCAATTTGATTCATCACAACACTGTCACCCCAATATTTTCAACTCGTACCCTACCAACGTACTCCTAACAAACTTAATTCAGAACAAGGATACTATTGATAGGGGCCTAAAATTAAAAAATCAGACCGTTAAAAACCAAATTTACGCCCAAACCCGCCTTGCCTCGCCCGCCATAAACAAAACCCACGATTTGTCCTATTTTATTTTATTTCTAATGCAGGAAAAATTTAAAAATAGAAATATAGATAATAAAAAAGAAAATGCATAGAAATATTTAAACTTATGTTTTCTCGATATTTTTTTATCTTTTTGTGACTCTTATAGTGAAATTTAAATTTTATCCAAAAACGGTCTTTCTAAAGTAGCGCTCAGGCTTTTCCCAACCGCTCTTAGGACGAGCCCCAAATTCCTCGTCATAAAATACCGGATCGTAAAGTCCCGGCAAAACTTTTTTTTCTGTTTCAGCCGTGTGGTTGCGTTAAAATTACATTTCACTCCATGTTTTAGGACAGTTAGGGGGGCTATCTGAAAAGTCTGTTCATTTTGTGTCTCATCTGTGTCATATTAGGGCTATAAAAACAAATTACAAAAATATCTACAAAATTTGGTCCAACGTAGATCGCCCTTAGTGTTTTTTACTGGTGTCGTACCCCTGTCGTGTGCCCGAAAAAAAAAAAAGATAGGGGAAATTTGAAAAACCGTCTATATTCAGATACAAAAAAAATAAAAACAACGCAAACAGGGTAGTTATATCATGATATAAACTACGTGTATTAAACTTCAGTGGGACTTAAAAACAGTAGTGATGCTATAATTGTAATATTTGGGGGCTGGGGACATGCTGCAGGGGGGCGCTTTACTGTTTCTACGGAGGGGGGCGTCCTGACTTTCCCCGAACCTTTGGACGCTGGGTTGGACGAACCTAAAACTCTATAAGTAGGGTCCAGCTTCTGATTTTTTTTTTCTGCATTTTTCCGGGAAATAAAAAATACAAAAATTTTTTGTTTTTTCTAACATATTTTGGTGAAAATACATAACAAAAAAAACCCAAAATACCAAAAAGCTTTTTTTTTCCCATCTCTAATAATGACCCTTGTTCCCCCGCGACATTCCCGCCTGGGACTCAGTAGCTCCCGACTATTAAATGTCCATCCCTAACAATGTGCATAAAAGTTTGTGCCGCCCAGGGAAATTGATGTCCATCGGAAAATCAAATTTCATATAGATTTTTTTTGGGGAAAATGCAACAAAAACCGGAGGCCGCGAGAGGGAAAACCAGGCAAAACGCCACAATAGAAAACCGGGGGAAAAAGCTGTTTTTAATTTTTTTTACTTTTAAAATGCCCCTATCTTTTTTAACCAAAGAAAATATTCTGTAGTTTTTTTTTCTTTATTGTAAGCTTGAAATCTACTGTAGGTTGAAAACGTAGAGATGGTATCAATGCATTTTTAAAAAAAATAACAAAACGCGTTTTTTCTCCACTTGTAGACAAATATCGCCGCACCTATTTAAAAACTTCCTCCACAACGTTCATTTTGCCCAACCTTTAAAAAATATTTACCCAAAAATTTGTTGGAGGTAGTTAAAGGGATTACTTTCCCCCAGAACCTAACAGTCACTGTAAACCCCGGACGTAAATAGGTGATTGAGTAGCCGAGACGTCCCTGCTGCTGTGAAGGCACTCCCTGGTTTTCCTCTCACTCTGGGCCAGAAGCCACCCAAAACACTTAAAAACCTTTTTTGGGCGTTGCCAAAGACGGAACCCACAGCGGGAAAATTCGTCGATTTCGTCGTTAAAAGTGCACACTGGCCAAAAGACTGTCAAGACCATAAATTTGCGAGGGGTCGGCAGTCTCGGCAGTCATTATTGTTGGGTTTCTATAAATTCTTTTTTTTAGGTGAAAAGTAGCTATGATTTCATTTGGAAAGGATATTATTCTTATATGAGAAAAGATGAAATACAAGCAAGGGGCTCATTTTACGTCTGGGCAGCGCGGCTTCGGCAGCGCAGCACAGCCCCGGATGAAACCCGGGGAGGTGGATGGATATCAACACCAAATTCCCCAAGGAGGTAGTTGTTTTTTTGGTAAAAATTTTAGTAGGGGGGAGAACCCCTTTGGGAATCCTATGATCCCTGGTGATATCCTATGGTGCTATCACAGACGTGGGAGCTGACTGTCTTCTTCAGGAAGGCACAGGTGAGGCGGATAACTGCGGGTTTTTACTCAAATCTGTTGAGTGTGGCGGCTGGAGCCCCCAGCTCCTCCGCCACTGTAGGTTTGGGCAGGCTTAAACGTCTTATTACTCGTTATTATACAACTTAGTGATTATGGTGAGATGTTATATATACTTGTCATTATCTAAATCAATGTAGCACCGTGTGTCACCTTAAATAAGGGTGATTTAAAGATGTTATGATGAGGTGACTGATGACGGGGCAGAGTGACGGAGAGGCCTTGCCGCGGGGCCTCTCCATAACACAAATATTCACTATTATAACCCACACACACACCTACCACCAAAACACTAGCAACACAGGCTCCTTACTTATACATATTACTATCTGATACATTAAAACTCCTTAAAACGCAAGCATTCCGAATAAAACGAGAATTAGTTTGAGATGACGGGGCAAGAAGGCGGGGAGAGGCAGTCTGGCATGCCATTCTTGCCCGGAAATATGTCTCGCTGACTTGTGATTGGTCGAGAAGTTTTAAAAACTGTTTGTCATTGGCTGGTGACTGATGACGCGCTTGATGACGTCATTACTCGCCTTAGCCAGTCAGCGCCTTCCGACGCGTTAACGACCGAAAAGGGAGGCTTTGTAGCTTTCGTCGTTAGGAAAAGAAGTTCAGAGAGATGGTCGTTGCTGGCGCAACTACCTTTGTTGCTGGGTTCCTGCCGTGGGCATCACACACAGGCAGCTGACAATAAGTGCGCGTTTTAACATGATTACTATGGTCAAATCGACTTCACTCCAGTGTGAAAACCGGACCTGGTGTTGGTTTCCAAGGATCAGGGCTTGGGTGAAGAGACTGCAAAACTATAACGGTTTACTGACTGGTTATTTAGCACAGAGGGACATAATGGCCATGCTAGGGAGTAGTAGGCCATCAGTAGCAGTGCGCTCGGTCAACTACCCTCTATATAACGTGATTTGTAACCTCATTGAGAACCTATTGTTTACCTATACCCTTATTGTACTGGTAGAATAGGCTTTGGGGAATACAATGGTGTGCGTTACTCCGTGTGTGGCTGGGGTGGCGCGTACCCGGTGTTCCCTCTTAGCTCCTCAGATATTACATAGCAAAGGCAAATAATACTGAAAACACATGTGATCATTCATAGTAAAAAAAATTGATTTGAAAGTATAATATAAGATTAAAAGTACCTTCAAAATATAACACAACAATGTGTGCAAACGCAGAATAGAACACAACCTTGACAGTTTTTATTTGTAGAAAAAAAGAAAACAAATCATAAAAATACTCATATTGTAAGGGTACCTGGAACTGTCGCCGATAGGAATTCTCGCCGCCGTCGTCGAGTGTTCCAATTCTTGATATTACAGGACCCAATATATACATTTAATCAAGTTTTACCCGCGTTTTTGCATTCGGGGATGAAATACTATAGTTAGCTTGATCAGTTAGGTTAAGTTAGGTGCCAATGTCCAGGTTAGGTTAACATTTCCACGTCGGCGAGTTATAAGTTGGTGTTTCGGCGAGAATTCCCATCGGCGACAGTTCCATAAACCATTGTATGTACTATTCATTATATATATATTAAATATAACGCATAATTCAGTATCCATAGTGTGTATATACAGGGTCTCTCTATATACTTTGCCCTCTCATGCTACTGTCACCACTGAATCCAAGAAAATATGATGTCCAGTTTTTCACTGCGTACATCTACAACAAGCCTGTGCAACCTGCGGCCCTCTAAAGGCCCGTCCACACTAGGCTTTACGATGCGCAGCGTGATGCGCATTACGCTGCTGGTTATCGATTTTCGTGTTGAGTGATGCTAGAGAGTAAGGCGGGGTTCACATTGCATGCACATAAGGTGGGGTTCACATTCACATCACATTGCACAAGGCACGTTTTGCCTTGTGCAATGTAGCAGTCATCCCTTGTAGCAGTCATCCCTGCTACTTGACTTCTGAATGGGAAGTCAAGTAGCAGGAATGATTATGAAAAATTGAATGATGAAATATCATTTCATTTACCGTCAATAACACTATCTATAGTCGCCACTGCACTAATGTCGCAGGGGGGCATATATTACGAGTTTTAGCATCACTACAGACTTGTATGTGTCACTGAAGAGACGTGCACAGTATGTAGTTTACATTATCTACATAACACTATACATGTCTTCAGTGACACATATACAATTAAGTCTGTAATAGTGATGGACCGAATATTCGCATTCACAATTGCGAATATTCGCATGGTTTTTAAATATTCGCATTCGCATTCGCACTCCCACTCGTAGTTATTTGCGAGTGTGCGAATATTTTGCCCAAATCAATAAACTTAAAAAAATAAGAAAACAAATAACAAGTGAACATAATATTACACAAGCAAACATATACATAATTTAATAGTTTAGCCGAGCGTTAGTTAAAAGAATGGGGTAAGTAGGCGTAGTGGTAGCCTAGGCCATAGTCCCTCGCACACTGCCTCCATCCTCTACCCTCCAACAGTGTGGCAGCCGTTAATCTCAAGGTCACTGTTACAGAGCTCAACTCATTGCCTCGTGCGCTACACTGCAGTAAGCATATACGCGATCTTCTCTGTCACCAATGAGCACACTCGACTTTCTTTGAAAGAGAACAGTATTGCAGCAGCCTACTGCGTAATGGCGTCCAGTCACATCAGTGTGGTTTGGTATTACGTATATCGAGATTGTCTCTAATTACATTGCAAAGTGTAAACTTTGCAATAATTATTATTCATGTAAGATATTATCATGTAAGTATTCGTGTAAGAATGGGTCCATAGAAAATTGAATGGAATTTATTTTAGACTTTCATATTTTTATGGCTGAACTCCTACAATACATACAAAATATGTCAGTTACCTGTATGATATAAAAAATAGTGTATTACTTGAAATATTATGTAATATTCGCAATTCGCATTCGCTTTCGCGAATATTAAAACCAAATATTCGCATTCGCATTCGCATTCGCGAATACGGAAAATAGACATTCGGTCCATCACTAGTCTGTAGTGATGCTAAAATTCGTAATATATGGCGCCTGGTGACATTAATGCAGTGGCGACCATAGTGTTGTTGACGGTACATTAATTTCCCAAGATGTTGTTTCAGCAAGTAGTGAATATTGTAATTGTTCGTGAAATTACTTTAGTCTAAGACCATGTCTTATCAGCGGCACGAGAAGCTCCTGGTCGTCTTCCCCGCTGACTGTAGTGCTAACTGGGCCTAATGCTGGGGGCAAATCTAGCGCGGGGCATTTCTACAACTTAACCCCTTCAGGCCCAGAACGTCATTTCTATTGTATTGACCTTTAGACGCTTTTTAGTGCTTATAAACACTTTTATAGATATGACCTGTTTAGTATCCTTGTCCACTAACTCATTTGGTATATTCAGTTACTTTTCCTGATTTCATGACTAACAACAGACGATTTTTTTAAACAAAGGAAAGGTCTGGGCGTGAAGGGCAGTGTTGCCAACCGTAGGGAAGAATTATTAGAACTATTAGATAGTTCCTATCTCGGAACAGCCGACGCCACGGAAGACTTGCACGAACTACACATTTCAGTGAAATAAAGAGAAATGACCAATCTTGGGTGGTCAAGAGATGTTGTAGCATCTCTATGTGATATGTTTAGGGAAAATAAGTGCTGTATATAGGGAATATAACCGTAGGATTTTGTATAGTAATAGTAATATAGTGTAGATGAGAGGAGAAAAATAAAGATGAGTGGAGGAAAACAAAGTGTTTGGTAGGATAAATAAATAGGTTTTTACTCTATACATACAAGACACGTGCATGTTATGGTACATGCGTGTTATTTAAAAAAAATTACGTATGATTTAGATCTATAGTTAAGTTTTGAGTTGTTGATGAGGAGTAATGACGGAAAATGTTGATACAAACAGATATTTAATAGGCTGCGTGTGTCTTTACTACAGAAACGGGGATAATATTATGGTGTGTTATTTTTACTTGATTTAGGAATACAAGTATGGTTTTGAGTGGGTTATTTATGGTTATCAAGGGAAATGTGAAGAGGGAAGGAAGGACATTTTATAGATGCCAGTAGAAGCAGAGTAGCTAAGATAGAAGAATACAGATCTTCGCTACTCTGGTAGGAAGATGCTCGTAGCCGAAACGCTGTGTGACAACACGCGCACTTTTTGCCACCACTACGGGCATCTTTTGGTAGCAAAATACCAAAAGATGCCAGAAAATATCGCTCGTGTGACACGGCCTGACACATCATAACAATAGCTGTTTTAATCGTTTGTGGGGATCAGTCACTCTACCTCCGTAGTTTTACTTCAGAAAATATTAGACAATGGAAAAGACTGGTGCAAGGAAACCTAAAAAAATCTGGAAAGAAAAGAGGCGAACTCTCAAAAGAAGACGAGTCTCCCCCAAGAAAACAACGCTTCAGATCTAAATGGCTGAAGGTAAGTCACTTAGCGTGTTCATGTAGCAACTTCAGGTTCACGGAACCACCTTAATTGTCTCCGTGCAATTATAATACAATAGTGTAGAATGACTAGCAGGTTGTACACCATTTAGCCATTTCCTTCATACTACAATATTGTACAATGATGAACAGTGGGTACACCATTATTACCATTTCCTTCACTGTATAGTATATTCACATGGTACTAGTAAGTGAAGAATATTAGGCAAGGTCAATGTTTAACTCGTTATATAATATACATTTTCTGATCATCATTAATCTGGTCCCTAAAGTTGCACTTTATGCAAAAAAAAACTTAGTTATGTGCATTTTTTGTTTTACATTTTTTTAATTTCATGTAGGGACAGGCGCGGGGATATTGGCACTGTACGTAGGGACACGTTAGGGACTTTTCATGGTTTCTGTAGAGATATTTGGACCAAATATGAGTGTAAATGAGTAGTAGGCAACACTGCGCGCACCGCGCTACCAAACCTTCAGTGAAGTTCAGTCTTCCCCGACCCGTCGGCGGGAGAGCACGCTAGCTCGGTGTTCACCCCGCTATGCAGTAGACATTCCCACCCCTAGAAAGTTTTGCTGCTGGTGTTTCACGAGTTTCTGCCAGCACCTCTGCCCTTGTTAGAGTCGCTTCACAGACCCCAAGGCGAACCCTGAAGGTTGGGTGCATAGGCTCATTACATGAGTTGGCCCCTTAGAGGGGTACTGGAAAGGTCTGTGGAGAGGGGCCGCAGCGACTCTGATAGGTCCGGTTAAAAGTCCCGAGAGGGGCAGCGTCAGGGCTAGTACGACGCCGTTTAGACGGCGGCCAGTTTAGCCCTCCTGACGCTGTAGGATAGTTGCTGGACGAGTTTACCATCCCCCCGTCAGGTAGCTAGTGTTTCTGCCTAAGTGGCACTCTGTTTTTGTTAGGTTTTTATTAAGTTATTTTTTCTGCCTCTGCCTTTGCGTTATTTTCTGAGTCATGCCCCACTCTAACGGCATGGCCAAGTTGCACTCTCCTCGCCCTTCGTCAGGAGGGGAACTATCGCCCAGTGATAGATCAGTGAAGCATGCTTCGAACCACCCTCACAAGGCAAGACAATGTTGCTTCACACCGCCTCTCTCCTGACGTCACCGCCGCTCTTACTCCTGCCCCTCACCCTGACAAGACCCCTGCTCGCCCTAGCTCCTCCAAGAAAGCTGCTGCTACCCGTGTCTCCACTTTGCTGCTTCGACAACTGCTGATTGCCCTGAACCTTTCAAGGATAATACCTCTGCTTCGAACCACCCTCGCAGATCGAAAAACCTCCACCAACATGTCACCTCCTCCTCGGCCGCATTGCAACCCGCGTCACCGTTCCCGCACTCCAGCACCCAGACCCCGCAACGAAGCTCCCACTCTTTCCATTTCCGTGGACCAATTCCGGATGTTCGGAAAGGAGCTGGCACTCGGCACTGCCACGTCAACGTTATAATATAGCCTCGTTTAACTATTTATATAATATATATTTTCTGATCATAAAAAAAAAAGGACGCAGACGCCACAAGACACCTAACTTCTTAGAAGCTGTTTTAGCAAGAGATGATATGTGAGATTTCCAGTTCAGATTTGTAGTAAAGGATAGTCCTAGAATGTTCATTGTAGAAGAAGGAGACAGTTGAGTGTCATTGAAGAAGAGGGGATAGCTATCTGGTAGGTTTTGTCGAGTAGATAGGTGAAGAAATTGGGTTTTTGAGGCATTGAACAAAACAAGGTTTGCTTTGCCCCAATCAGAAATTATAGCAAGATCAGAAGTTAAGCGCTCGGTGGTATCTCTCCGTGAATCACTTAGTTCCTGTTGAGTTGGACGTCTAATAAACGACGTTGAAAAATGCAGGGTAGAATCATTAACGTAGGAGTGGATAGGGCTTTGAGTTAGACTTAGAAGATCATTAATGAATAATAGAAAGAGAGTGGGTGATAGGGCATAACCCTGGGGAACACCACTATTGATAGATTTATGAGAAGAACAATGTCCGTCTACAGTAGCTGCAATAGAACGGTTTGAAAGGAAACTTAAGACGAAGGTACAGAGAGAAGGTTAGAAACCGAATGAGGGTAGTTTGGAAATTTTAGATTTGTGCCAGACTCTATCAAAAGCTTTTGATATGTCAAGGGCAACAGCTAAAGTTTCACCGAAACCCCTAAAGGAGGATGACCAAGATTCAGTTAGGAAAGCTAGAAGATCGCCAGTAGATCGCCCTCTACGGAAACCGTACTGACGATCAGATAGAAGATTGTGAGCAGATAGATGCTTAAGAATCTTCTTATTAAGTATAGATACAAAAACTTTAGAAAGGCAGGAAGGCAAAGCTATAGGACGGAAGTTTGAAGGATTAGAACGGTCACCCTTAGGAACAGTTTGGATGTGAGCAAACTTCCAGCAAGAAGGAAAGGTGGAAGTAGATAGACAGAGACGAAAAAGTTTGACCAGGCAAGGTGCAAGCACAGAAGCACAGTTTTTGAGAACAATAGGAGGGACTCCGTCAGGACTTTCTTACATGACTTTCCTTTTTTTTCCAGATCCAACCAGCTTCAGTACCACATATGATAACTCTTACTCTTGAGAAGGATCAATGGTCAATAGGAAATGTCTAGTATAGAGACAGCAATACGTGACACAATATCTAAGGCGTTTTCTGCGGGGATCCTGATTGCAACCGAAAAAATTTCGATTGCTCAAATTTTGATTGCTGTTCAACCATCCAGGGAAGATGATTAGCCCCACCCGCAATCATTTGTTGTTGTTGTTGTGACCGTTTGCAATCGAAAATTTTCCGATTGCAACCAAAAATCTCCTGCAGAAAACGCCTTTAGTTGTACAAACTAATGTTAATATGTTTGAAATGACGAAGGTGAAAATAATTATCTTTTATTTTTCTTCAAGATTGCGAACCTTAACGTTTAACAAGGATTAACAAGGATAACGTAACAAGGATTTTATGCTCATAGATGGCTGTGATTCTTCCTCATCACAGTTCGCATCACAGTTCATTATACAAATCACATCACATCACAGTACACACATCACAGCTCACATCATGAGTGAATGTATATGACTGTACCCTAAGGGTACAGTCATGTTCATAAAATGTAGAATACTTGTTATCTGATCATACCTGTCTCCCTCATAGTCTGCTCACCTCCATATACAATGTATGATGCTGGGGAATTGCATCCCGATGATCTCAATGATAACCGATGTAGCGGGTCAACTTACTACCCCAATCAAATCACTACCCCGCTACGACTACACACGCGCGGCAGATGACGTCACACATGAAAACATTGGCCATGCCCACCCTCACCTTTCAGCACGCATACAGGCGGACCAGAACTTTATCTTACCCTTATAATGGAATGTTTTGGTTATTCCTTTTCGCGAGTAATTCTAATCACACAGGTAGCTCACCGTGAATGCCGGAGACGAGTAAATGTCCAGTAACACACGTTTCAATCACCTGTGTACGCTGGAATGTTAATAAGTGGTTTCGTGAGGATGTAGAGAGACTCCAGGGTAATTGAGGTAGTATAATTGTGTTAATCTACAATATATACACTTTAAGAGTCACTTTGACGAAATGTACAGGAACCCCTGTGAACCTCCGTCCCTTACCCTATACCCGCCGGGGTGGCCTGGTGGTAGAGCGCGCGGCACGAGTGTAGAGACCCTGCATTCTCCGTAGTACCATTGTAGTTCGTACTTGCAAAGTGTCTAGATAGGATCAAAGTATCTTATCTTATCCCTTACCCTGGTAAAACTTGTCTAACGTCACCAGCGGTGAGCCGGCAGCTCCCACCATGCAGGTGACAACTACTCTGTTTATCTATGACACGTATACCTCTGCTCCACTATTAAACATATAGTAAAGAGCAAGTAATGTTTTTACCATAGAATACTGATAATATAACTACTCTATATAAATATATATTATGTTACCATCTATTTATAAGAGATGAAAATAAGCTACGTGACATCTCTCTACAAACCTGCCGGTTTTCAATACTTGCTAACCTAAGCAGTAATGTAACTGGGCCGGCAATATGAACCACATCCACATCCCATACATATGCCTTAACAGGAACAGTAACTACTCCCTTGATGAATAGTTTGACAATATATCAATTCTGATCTTGGGTAAAACATGGTGGAAACATTGAAGTAGTAATTAAAGTAGAACATAGAACATGTTGAGCTTCTGGCCCACCAAAAACTTAATGTTACAGAATGCATATAGCAGACCAAAAAATAGAATGTACGTAGAATATAAACGTAGAACATAAGAGCTAATGAACATGTAGGACAGTTTCGTCCTGCCTGTTATTGTGCTATAAAGCCCTAATTGTCCTTCATGCAGTAGGTGCACACTTGCCTTAAGCTTCCAATCTGTTAACATTGGAAAACATTGATTCCAGCAGGGAAAAGGTTCTGCAGGACTGTGCATGGCTGATATTCAGTGTTACACACGTAGTGTAAGTGGGGTGCTTTGGTGTACTTGTGATGTTACGTCGCCAGATATTGACACACACACGCGTTTTCTTGGTATTGGTTTATTGAAGAAACGGTTCAACTGCAGAGAAAAACAAAATTCACAATGTAAGAACCACGTTTAACGAAACCAGCCATTCTTAATCAGAAATACAAAATATACCAGAATCAACTCAGTCCCCATAATAATCTCATCACGTTACACAGATTACGTAAAACACTCATCCTTTGTTAACTAGACCGCGAAGGTTCACAGCACAAATTCATATTTCAGTCACAATTAAGGTACACACCAAGTCTACTTACAATTTATGGCGCTCTAAGTATTCACGAATCCAAACAGGTATCTACTGGGTGCATCCATAGCCTAACGCAGCCACAAAAACACCTGGTGTTGTCTTTGGTACAGCCACACACCAGGTTACTTGGTCTCGTAGCTACCCACGCTATAGTACTAGTATAGTAGTGTCCTGGTGTGGTGGTGAGGCTTGTGGTAGGGACACTGTTTCACTGGTGTGGTTGTGGTGTGGTGTGGTGGTGAGGCTTGTGGTAGGGACACTGTTTCACTGGTGTGGTTGTGGTGTGGTGGTGAGGCTTGTGGTAGGGACACTGTTTCACTGGTGTGGTGGTGAGGCTTGTGGTAAGGACACTGTTTCACTGGTGTGGTTGTGGTGTGGTGGTGAGGCTTGTGGTAGGGACACTGTTTCACTGGTGTGGTTGTGGTGTGGTGGTGAGGCTTGTGGTAGGGACACTGTTTCACTGGTGTGGTGGTGAGGCTTGTGGTAAGGACACTGTTTCACTGGTGTGGTTGTGGTGTGGTGGTGAGGCTTGTGGTAGGGACACTGTTTCACTGGTGTGGTGGTGGTGTGGCGAGGCATGTCCTGTACCACACTGACACACACATTGATCTGTGGCGGTGTGGTGGTGGTGGTGTGTTACTGTGGTGGTTCCAGTGTCTGTATAAATAACATGGTGGAGACAAAAATGAGCGTGGCACACACACTCAGCTGGCAAGACGTGGGTGTCTGTGTTTACGCCTGGCTTGAGGGTTGCCAGACTGCCCAGTATCCACGCTGTCAACAAAACACGTCGCTTACTCTCCGACACCAATACAAAAGAAAATCAGACCTATTTTAGGTGTTACATTCATCATTTATCGCTGATAGGGTAACTTCTTGGCACGGCATGCTGCACAGTTGTTTTCCTGTGTGACGTCATCTGCCGCGCGTGCGTAGTGGTGGCAGGGTAGTGATCTGGTGGGATTAGCAAGCTGGCGGCTTGTCGCGCTACACCGGCCTAGGGTTGTGCGGTATCAAGAAAATACCGGTATTGCCGATACCGGTTTGCGGGAGTAATACCGGTACGTCCTCACACCGGTATCAATTACGATACCGGTATACCGATACCGTACAGGAATACCGGTATTACCGGTATCGGTATTTGTTTTTTTCGTGTTTTTTTACTTGTCCATTTTCTCAGACAATTATTAACCTCTACAGCATGCCCCACCCCCCCCTTAAATAAAGTTTCCTATAGCGTCGGCCATTTCTTTTTTTACAATTATTAACCCCTACCGTACAGCAAAGATAAGGTAAGGTAAAGATGGGAGCATACGCTTAGCTGCGTTGGTTGTGGATGAGCATGCGGTGCTCATCTCCGTGGTATTAGCCCTTAGAGCCTGTGGTGGGTGAGAACCCGTTACCCCGGGACACAGGGCTAGTGTGACTCCCGGGCTACCACAGACCACAGTACAGCATAGACCCCCCTAAAATAAAGTTTCCTGTGGCGTCGGCCATTGACAGATTTAAGGGGGGACCGAGTAAACTATGGCCTAGGCCCCGCACCCCAGAGGAAAAAATATGTTTTCAATGAAAATCTGAATGCTGGACATATCTTATTTGTTCGAATACTGTTACATTGCATGTACCATAATATGCCACAAATTAGTACCAATGTAATGTAAAATATGGGTGGTAAAAGTTTCAATTAAATTAATATGAAATCTGAACCACATTGGTAAAAATTTTGAGTCCTTTCCCGCCCTTTTTAGTAGTTTTATTATATCCAGACCTTCACAAATTTCTTCAGATACCTCTAAAACGTAATAATAAAGTGGGGGAGATTAAAAAATAAAAAATAAATTACTAACCTAACCTAACTTGGTAAAATTGTAGTCCTTTCCCACCCTTATATCTCGTAAGGAGGTTATTGGTTAGGTTGTAGTGAGGTTAGGTTAGAAATTTTATTTTGGGGGCCAGGGCGGAGGTAATATAGGGGGGAAGGGGCGCTGAAGGGGGAATCTCTCCCCAACTTTATAATTACGTTTCAGAGGTATCTGAAGGGATCTGTGAAGGTCTGGAGAAAAAAGAAACTAATAAGGGCTGGAAAAGACTAGAATTTTACCCCACATTTCATTCAGGGCCCCGCACTCCCACGTACCGGCCTATATAGGGCCTCGCACACCATAAATCCGCCCCTGGCGTCGGCCATCTCTTTTTTTTTTTTACAATTCGTAACCCCTACCGTACAGCATAGACCCCCCTAAAATAAAATTTTATTTGGCGTAGGCCATTTCTTTTTTTGCATCAGTAATCTAATATACTATAGGAGTAGCCGTGTGTGTGTGTGTATTCATCTAGTTGTATTTTACAGGGCCTGAGCTGCACTCGTATGGCCCCGTCTCCATATCAACATTCTTATCTTTCATCCTTTGTGTTGGCTGAAGACATCACCCCGGGAGGCGGGTCACAACCCCCGGCTAACACCCAGTACATATTCACTGATGGGTGGACAGGGCCTCGGATTTTAAGGAAACAGCCCATCCGTCTCCGCTCCGCCCGGGGAGTGTGTGTGTGTGTGTGTGCGCGCATCTAGGTAGAATGATGGTAGTATCAGTATCTTTATTATTATCATTATGATCATTATCAATATTATTATCATTATTATTATTATTATTATTATTATTATTATTATCATTTTGATAATAATAATCAAAATCGGGCCTTCCCCTGTAAGAGTCATACACACGAGGAACGCACCGAATATTGTATGAAAAGGATATAACAAGGTTGGACAAGTTTTATTAATAGTGTCGATACTTATGATGCAAATTAAGTGATAAAAATACATAGAAAGGGAGATATATACTAGATAAAGGGAGATATAATAATTTAAGGAATGTTGTATTACTGCAGCGTAGGCACTTAAGAATGAAAAGTAGTGGTAATAAATGCCTTAAGGTCATAGTGAAAACCTTACTCCTGATGGATACAGCTCAGCCTTCTTCCCTGTCATACACACAAAAAACGCTGTTGATATTGTATGAAGAGGATAATTATAACAAGGTTAACCAATGTTTTATTGATGCAGTGTAGGCCTTTATGATGAAAATTTGTGATAACAAATACACAAAACCGGAGATATAAATACTCTAGGTGGACGTGGCTCACTCAGCTTCCCTTAGTAGTCATACACTCGGAACACGCCTCTGATAATAATGTATGAGGATGATATCACAAGGTAAGACAATGTTGTATTGATGCAGTGCAGGCACTTGAGGTATGAGATAGTAGTAAGCAGTATCAATAACATGACATATATGTTAGCCTTTTCTAGCTTTTTCTTATTTGCCTTGAAAATAAAATGATGTACTCAGTGCTGCCTCCACCAATGACTGGATAATTAATCAAAGGAAAATGACACTTGTACCGGTGCATGAACTGACGTTCAAATCCAAGAGTAGTCTTGCCAAACCTCAGGCCATGGATAGAACTAAGGAATGTTTTTCTTTTCTTTCCGTCGTATACGTCACCAGAGTGAATAATTATTTGTGTCATGTTATGTGGGAATAGAGGTCTTTGAAATACTTACGAGTAGCTTAGGGGAATGTAGGTATTCTAACCATGAATAACTAACATACTACCACTCACAAAATGTATTTTGAGTTTAAAAGTCCTCACATGACAAGACCGCTAATAGTTGTACAAATAAAACCAAGACCACTATCAAACTGCAACACAAAAACTCTGCCTACAGCTACCACACCAGCGTCTCCCCGCCCACTCATGAGCGTCGCAGGACACAAGTGGAGCTGCCCCGTGAGGGTCTCGCCTGTCCCTAACAGCAGGTGTCCCACCCTTGGTGCTTGCTACCTTTAACTAGCCCTTTGAGGGCCCCCTTGTGTCACTGGTCTACGCCAGTGACCAGCAGGGTTCGACTCCGTATCGCACCAAGGGACGTTAAAACAATCCTGGATTCACCCCCGTGCCCCCCCTCCTTTTCCAAAGACCTATATTATACGCCTCTGGTTTAGTCTTTCCATCATTTTATTATCCATGTATACTCTTGAATGTTGAGGCAATTTTTCTTTCAGTTTTGTATCTATTGAAATGAAATTTATTCTTCTAATTATCCAAATATACTCCTGAATTTTGAAGAAATTTTTCTTACAATTTTGCATTACCCCCCTCCCCTCCATATTTGAGAGGTTCGGCAAGTATGCGGGGGTTTTCGTTAGGGTTCGACGCCTCTGAAAAGGTTAAGGTACTGTGCTAATATGATGCAGAATTTCCTCAGGAGGAAGATGACGGCCCTGGTATTTTTTTCAGTATCAAATGGTGTCAGTAAACTAGTTGGGAATAAGGTGTATGGAACCAGATCGTCGCCGCACTAGGCTGCGGGCGACACTCATCACAATACTACAGCGGGATGCGGGATTCGCTCTCTAGGTATATATAACTCTCTTATGTGAGGTTATATTCACATTATTAAGTAATAAGACGATGAATGTATACTTAATAAGAACAGTGAAGGTGAGAAAAAATGTACAAGTAATGAAACTCTTAAGGCGCGATTCCACCGAGGCAACATGTGGCATGCTACATTGTCGCATACGACAAGTGTTTTTCAACCAGTTCAACAGAAGGCAACATGTAGCATGCGACTGTGTGGCATGTGACAGGTGGCAACATGTTGCCGTATAACCTGACGAATGCGACAAGATTTAGCCTGTTGCCTAGTGTTGAACGCCTTCCCACCAGTCGCAGGAAGGATTCCATGTTGAAAGCAACAAGATGAATTGGTCTCAAGAAAAAACCGTAGAATTTATAGAAGAACTAGCTTGGTGGGCCTTCGGCCCACCACCTGTGTTTGGTGGGCCGAAGACTCTCCAGATAGCCCCTTCTAACTTTCCTGAAATCATGGATGTAGAAATTTATGTATTAACGCCTTACCCATCACCACACCCCCATTCACTCACCAATTACCCATCACCACACACAATTAACTCACCCATTACCCATCACCCCCCACCCATTCACTCACCAATTACCTATCACCACACACCCATTCACTCACCCATTACCCATCACCCCCCACCCATTCACTCACCCATTACCCATCACCACACACCCATTCACTCACCCATTACCCATCACCCCCCACCCATTACCCATCACCACACACCCACTCACTCACCCATTACCCATCACCACACACCCATTCACTCACCCATTACCCATCACCACACACCCATTACCCATCACCCCCAACCCATCACGCCCACCCATTCACTCACCCATCACCCCACACCCATTCACTCACCCATTACCCATCACCCTAACCCTACATCAAGGTTTCCTCAATTCTCGCAACCCACTTTTTTTTCACAATTCTCGCTAATAGGCTGCTAAAAAAAAAAATTGATCGGATCATCTCATAAGTGGGCTCAAAACCTTCCTCTGCTCGACCCGGCTCCAAAACTGCCATATGATGGGATTCCGCCACGGGGGGCGGAACCTATACCACACACACACACACACACACACACACACAGACAGACAGACACACTTTCGCTTATATTATTATAGATATAGGAAATTTGCGGTTTTATGGGATACACGCTTGAAAGATTACAAGAATAACCATGCTAAACTAGATGCACAGCGGGGATTAGCCGAGAAGTTTAACTGTGACGTGGCAATGGTAAAGAAGAAGATCAAGAATTTGCGTACTGCTTTTCGCCGTGAGCACAAAAGCCTAACCCAAAAGAAATCTGGATCCTCTCCCATTAAGAGAAGTAAATGGTTTGCCTATGACTTGCTTATATTCCTCCTGGACGTGGACAACCCAAGGCCTGGCTATTCATCTGAATTTGAACCCCAGGCTGAGCAACCAATGCGTGTCGAGGTAAGTTATTATTATTATTATTAATGCTTACACGGCGTTTCGGCTACGAGCATCTTACCAGAGTAGCGAAGATCTTATTCTTCTATCTTAGCTACTCTGCTTCTACTGGCATCTATAAAATGTCCTTCCCTCTTCACATTTCCCTTGATAACCATAAATAAACCTTACTTGAATTCCTAAATCAAGTAAAAATAACACACATCATATTATCCCCATTTCTATAGTAAAAACACGCGCAGCCTATTAAATTTCAGTTTTTTTCAACATTTTACGTCATAACTTCTCATTAACAACTCAAAACTTAACTATATATCTAAATAATATGTAAAAAAGATCTAAATAACACGATGTACCATATCATACACGTGTCTTGTATATATAGAGTAATACCCTATTTATTTCTCCTACCGTAGATAACAGTAAAGTCGCCACCTGCAGTCATGTCGCCAGGCGCCATATATTACGAATTATAGCATTACTACTGAATTTTATGTGCCACTGAAGATGATACACAGTAGTTTATATCATGACTGTATAATCTACTCTGTTTCAGCGTTGTTTTATGCTTTGTATCTACAAGTATAGATGGTTTCAAATTTCACTACGCGGTTTTTTTTCGGGCGACGACGGCTGCAGGAGGACACTCAGTAAATAAACACTAGGTGGCGACTTGATTGTTGGTAGCTACGTTGTAGATATTTTTGTATTTGGTTCATTTATAGCCATACTATGACACAGATGAAGACACAAAATGACACAGACTCTCCAGATAGCCCCTTCTAACTTTCCTGAAATCATGGATGTAGAAATGTAAGTATTAACGCCACCACACGTCTGTAAACAGAAAAAAAAGTTGTCCTGGGGACTTTACTGTTATCTACGGTACCCTACTCTACCAAACACTATTTTCCTCCTGTCATCTTTATTTTTCTCCTCATCTACACCATATTACTATTACTATACAAACTGATACAGCTATATTCCCTATATAGCTACAGCACTTATTTTCCCTAAACACATCACATACAGATGCTACAGCATCTCTTGACCAACCAAGATTGGTCATTTCTCTTTATTTCATTGAAATGTGTAGTTCGTACAAATCTTGCGTGGCGTTGGCTGCTCCAAAATGTAAACAAAGATGCCAGTACTGGTGGCAAGAGAATGAACATGCGCGACTCCACGTTTGCTACCAAAAGATAACGGTATCAGGCGTCAAATGATGCCTGATACGCGTTTGCTACCAAAAGATGCCGGAAAAAGTGTCCGTGTGACATGGCCTTAAAGGCCGTGTCACACGAGCGATTTTTTCCGGCATCTTTTGGTATTTTGCTACCAAAAGATGCCCGTACTGGTGGCAAAAGGTGCGCGTGTTGTCACACGGCGTTTCGGCTACGAGCATCTTCCTACCAGAGTAGCTAAGATCTTATTCTTCTATCTTAGCTACTCTGCTTCTACTGGCATCTATAAAATGTCCTTCCCTCTTCGCATTTCCCTTCATAACCATAAATAAACCTTACTCCTAATCTTACTCCTAACCTTACTCCCTAACTTACTATTAAACCTTATTCCTAATCAAGGAAAAATAACACACATCATATTATCCCCTTTTCTATAGTAAAAACACGCGCAGCCTATTAAATGCCTATTAAATTTCAGTTTTTATCAACATTTTCCGTCATAACTTCTCATCAACAACTCAAAACATAACTGTCTAAATCGTATGTAAAAAAAAATCTTATAATACGTATGTACCATATCATACACGTGTTTTGTATATATAGAGGGTATACATATTTAAACCTAATCTAAATTAAATGTCGGGAGTATAGAGGCAAAAATTATCAATCATTACTTCAGTATCTATTATTTATTAATTTCATTTATTTGCTGTTAATAATAATAATAATAATAATAATAATAATACATGAGGAAATAATGATTAAGCAAAAGTATGTGGCAGGTATAAAAGAAAAACTACAGCAACATAACTCATTAGGCTATCAATCTATCAATAAAACAACATAAATTATCAAGCTATACATCCAATAATAGAGCAACATGAATCATTATGCTATATAAATCCATTAACAGCAAAATAAATCACTAGGCTATATAAACTGCAGCTTACAAAGAGAAAGACAAAGCCAAACAGTATTCCATAGGTTATACCAGCACTAGAAAATAATATTGAATATACATATATTATCACGTGTTGAATACACTAGGCCTACGTTCAAAAGCAACTACACATTTAATTATTCATCCTCAAACTATGCATTTAAATCTTGCCAATGAACTTTTCCAGCGTCTGAAACAAAATATTCCTTAAATTCCTCTCTCACTTCCTTAGCATCACATGAAGACCTTCGTGGTATACGCTGTAGATCAACCATACCCGTATCTGCAGATATCATGTCTCCATGCACCATCAATGACTGCTCCATCTTGAGTATCCAAATCAAAGGAACCTTGTGGCGAGTACAATAATCTAGAAGTTGCACTCATACGTAGGAAGTTGTGGAGGTACACGCACGCCGTTGAAACGAGTTCAGCATTTTTCACATTAAGCAACAGAGGCAGAGGCTAATTAATGGACAAAACAAATCAGACTAAGTCAGAAAAAGAGCGTGAATTACTCACCGAAAAATTTCTTAGACTTTGTAAAGGACGGAAAGTCTTAGCATCTGACGCAGCAAATAGTGACAGTGGGAGAAAATTAGTTAAACATTTACCAGAGGAGGATATCGTAAATTAAGAAGTGGAAGTCACCACCTACGAGTCTCTCCTGAGTTAACTCAGTCACATAACACTAACTCAAAATCTAACTCAGTCACTCTTACTAACACAATGTCTCCCACTAACACTCCCGGTGCAGGTCCTTCTGGCACCCCTGCCCAGCCTCTTCCTCAGGCCGTGGAGCTTTTAAAAATTTTGCCCACTGCAGCTATTCGCAAAATTTTCGGGTCTGATCCAAGCTATACTGCCGGGGAAAACATTTTAGTCTTTGTGGGATTCATGAAAAACCCCTTTGTATGTGTAAGGGGATCAAATAATCTTTCATCCGTTCACGCCTACAGGCTCTCCAGCTTACTTTAAGCAACCCCGCGTTTTGCCAAGCCACAAAAAGCACTAAATTACGGGCTTTTCGGCAAACTTCTTGGAAACTTTTTTGGGGGAAAATGAAAAAACAGCTTGGTCAAAGGTTTTAAATTTTGGGTAAACTATTCACTAGCGCTGCCTCAAAGGATCTTTTTGATGGTCAGGAACGCAAACAGAATTCGTATTTCGTTAAATACTTAAAAAAAATGGGGGGGATCACGGAGACACCATCAATTACCCCCCCGCTGGGGGATCACCTTGTCGTGGTGGCGGGGCTTGAAGCGGGGTCGACGGCGCCACCTACTCTGGCGGCCTGCCTGCCATTGTTGGGTTCGGTGGCTGTCACCTCGGGCCCAAAGCGCTCCCCCTTCGTCACTGGGAGGTGGACCTTCCGGTATGTCCCCCTTTAGTTTCCTCCTCCTTTCTTACCCCGCGTGGGGGTCACCTTGTCGTGGTGGCGGGGCTTGAAAGCGTGGTCGAGGGCGCCCCCTCTCTGGGGGCCCCTGCCTCCCTTGTTGGGTTGGTGGCCGTCGGCTTCGTGGCCCAAGCGCCCCTTTCAGGGAGGGGGGCCTTCCGGGATGTCGCCTTTATGCTTCATCCCCCTTTCTCTCCTTTCTAGGGCGATTCTGGCCCGGTGAGACCCTTCCTTCCGTCTACGCTTCTTTTCCTTTTATACTTCACGCTCCGCCCCCCACGGTTTCCCGTGCGTGGCATTCCTGTATATTCCCCCGCGCCCCCTATCTGGGAGTTGAGCCCCCCGCGGGGGGGGTTTAGTTCCCTTCGGTGGGCAACACGCTCCTTTGGTAGGGGGTTGGGGGAAAAGCGGGGGTCCAGTGTGGCCCCCCGGGATCAACGGCTGTCATCTTGGCTAGGCCAAGCGGGGGTTTCCTGGTGGCACCGCATGGGTCCCCGCGGCTCCCCACCACCACTAGGCACCGAAGCGTATACTTCCCCGCTACCCCGGGAGCTTTTGGGGAGGCCCTTTCCCCCCAACAGACATTTTCCCCTCGTTGGGCTCCGTGGTGGGTGGGGGCGTGGGGGGGGAAGTAATTTTTTTTATGTAAAACAAAGTTTCCCCGGCCTGCCTCTCCCCTGACGTCCGCTTGTCCTCACTCCCCCTTGGACCCCTCTCACTTGCCACTCTGGCCCCTTTCCGGCCCGAGTGGCACGAAGGGGGCACCCGCCCCTTCCCCCTCAGCTCCCCGGTTGGGGTCCCGCATCAAGGGACGCAGACGGGGATTGAGAGACAGCCGGGCCCTGGGGGCCCTTTTAAAAGTTGGACACCTTGCTTCGTCCAACTGTCCCGGGCCTTTGACTTAAAAAGCAAACTGATATTTTCAAGGCTTATGGTGTGGTTCGCCGCATCCGACTTTTTTATAAGACAAGGACGAAAAAATAGGTGCTACATAAATTTTGCTGCAGCAGATGATGCTCCTCTGCTTATAGGAAGCCACAAAGAGGGAAATTTTGGAGCGAGCATTACAGAGCCAACTCATTCGCTCGAAAAATGTTGGAGGGCCCTTTGATGACTACCCCCCAACACTTTTTGGGAAACTATAACATCTACTCCACCTGTCCGCCACAGCCCTACCCCTACTTTACGTCGTTTAAAAGGAAAAGTGGGGGAAAACTTTTTCCTTCGGCGGGGTATTTGGAGAAAAAAATTTGGAAATATCCGGAAGGCCCCCCTGAAACGGTATGGCGGGGGGGTTCTAATCCGAGCCAAGGACCTTACTCAGGTCGGTGCTTTTCCCATCCCATCACCAAGACAGCATTTTTGATCCCATCAAACCCTCACCCAAAAATTCAATACCGCAAAGGCGAGTCTACAACTACGACCTTTTTGATTTTTTCGGAGGCAAAAATACTAAACGTGCCCGGAAAAAGTTCAAAGGGTTATAAGGTCAGAGGAAAGCAAAAACATGATCTTAAAACTTTCTACGGACAAGTCTCCCCGTTCCCTCGGGATCGGTCCCCAGCCCTCTAAAGATAAAAGCCTTTTATCGCCCGCCCTAGCAGTGCTATGAGTGCTACATTTGGGCAGGCAAAAAATTTTGAAAATCCCCTCCTCGTGTGGTCGGCTCGGCGTTGGGTGCCCATGCCACAGTGATGTACGTAAACCCCCTACTGTTTCCACTCCGTGTGATCACCCCCCGAGTTCCCGACAATGGGGACTTAAAAAATTAGAAAAAGCATCCTTTTTTGGGCCAACTCCCAATTTATCATCTTGGGGAGCGCCAGAAAGAATTTTTCCCACAGACAGCAGGAGGGGGAGGAAGCAGGACCTACCATCCGCGATGGCTGCTGCTTCTTCACCTAAGACTCCTAACCCTGCTGCAAGTTCCCCACCAATTCTTTTTACCTAATCCTTCCCCAAGTAAAGAATAAGTTCTCGCATTGCCTGGACTCTGTGAAGTCTGCTGCCCCTTTCTCAAAAGACCTCAACCACCTTCGTGTATGCATCCCGCTCGGGGGAAATATGACAATAGTGCCCCCCCTCCTCTAAGATTTCCCCAGAACCCATCCAAATAAGGAGTCTCAAACGAAACTCGCAGTTCCAATGAGCCTTAGAGTCGGGGCTCCCTTCAGCTAAAATCTAATTCTGGCAGGGGGGGGGGACGGGGCGTAAAGATAACCTATGATGGGTGTGGGAGACTGCCGTGACTCCTAATATCACTGCCCTTTTCCCACCCCCTGAAGGGGCTAGCGACACGCTCTACTCACGCTGATGGCAAAGGTGTCAAAAAACCTATGGAACACAAGCATTGATCCCAAGCTGATACCAATTTAAAGACCCCGTCGGGAGTATCAAAAAACCTAAGTGGAAAATCATCTGTCAGAAAATCGGCATTTTTGGTGGGACATACGGTTTTTACTACTGCCGCGGGTCCTCGTATGAAAACCCCGTTTTCCCCCGCCGGATATCGCAAACCCCAACCGAATCGGGGAAAATGTAAGGAAAAGTAGTTTACCATTTTCTACAACACAGAAAAAAGATGCTGGGGTTTTCAATAGCGCAGGGGGGGGGCAAGCCTAAGCTTCTACTGCACATCTTTACGCCGAAATAACACTTCAATCCTCCAAGGAATATTCGTGGGGTTACGTGCAAATTTGGGGAAAAACATCCTTCTATCAAGAGTTGGACCCAGTATTACTTTTTTCAAAAACAATATAGGGCAGGAAGGGGTCTCTGCCCGACAGGTTTTATACCCTTTCCCCACACCACCTCCCGCAGGTGGTGGGTTTTTGGGTTGGGTTTTGGCCCTTTTCCATCGTCGGATGTCCCTTTAAATTTATCCCGCTGCAATACCCTTGCAGGGTGTAGCAGGTCGTATCCATCGCACAAGACCTACACTGTCTGCTCAAATATCTACCTCCAAATGACGACATACCTCTCCAGTCTTGGGTTTATCCGCCAGTTCCCCGTCCATTTTTTCTCCTTGGGACATGAATGGGCGGGATTTTTTGTGGGGAGATTCCCCAGAAATCGTCGCGGTGATCCTCGTACTCTTATAATGGGAAAAAACCTAAATATATTTTTTCACGGGAGAACCCAAAAAATTTCCATTCGCAGACGGGAACATTGACTCTATTGACCCTTTACTCGATCCACAGTCGCCCTCGACTTCTCATGGGAGGTGGGCCGATTCTCTTTGGGGAAGTGACCATTTCCCCTACTATTAAAGCTTCCTGCCCCCCCCTTCCCGATGTCCCTTCCAAAAAGGTGCCTCTCTCGTGCAGACTGGGGGGGCTTTAAAAGGCTTGTGTTTTTGACATCATATGATATATAGATGGATACTTCCAATTTTCTTGACTTTTTTTAATATATATGTTTCCCCAAAAATGGGTGAGGCCGTTTGATTACTTTTGTGTCTCGAATCCATTTTTCGCCTCGCTGGGAACCCCCCACTTGGGTTTTTCTCCCGGGCCCTTTTCCGTGTGGACTCGGCGACGGCAGCGAGGAGTCACTCCCGCCGTGCTAGACGCAATACATCTCGCGGCCAAAATTCAGTAGTCCTAAAATATCTTTTCACCAGGTCAAGAGCTAGATACCGACGGGTTTGAAAGAGGCTCCACTCCCCCTTGGAGGGCTTTATAAGTACGATTTTGCATCTCCCCCTGTCCCCAAGGTTTTGGGAAAAAGGAGGAAAATGAAGGGGGAAATTTATCCCACCTCCCCTCCGTTTATCGTTATGGAGACCCTGGGCAGACCCTTTACTGTACAAGGAATTTGCTTCCCCTTTTGTGCAGTGGGGCAGACAGATTTCGTCTCCCCCGTGCTAGGGACAGACTGCGACAAGAACAGAGAAGGCTAGATTTGTATCCAAGGGGGGGGAATCTTACAATGTTTTTTTTTCACCTCGTGAGCTATGTCAAGCTATGAAGGTTTGCGCTGACACTTTTCCCCACCGATGATGTACCTATGCATGCTCTGTCATCTAAGAGATGAGGCCTGATTTTTTGTTGAGCATCTATAATAGGGTCTGGGTTTAAGGAACCTTCCAAGTAGTTTTGGGGGGTGGCGGTGGGGACCCGATCCCTAAGCCGGGAAGGACCACTCGCTACCGACGAATTTCCGCCCATACCCTAACTTCAGAGTGGTAAATTTTTCGAAAAAATGGAAAAAAATCGACTTTTTATGGTTTTTTTGGAAAGGAAATCTTTTTCCCCGTTTCATGGGATTCCGTAAGCATCATGTACTAGGAAGCGCTTATTTCCTTGATATCCTATCGGGGGGATTCGCCTCTCGCAACACCATTGACCATATTTTTCGCCTTTAAAAAGGCTTCGACACGGGTTTGGGGACACGGTATATTGCAAATTTTGATGAGTTCGGGCTAAAGGTCTTTGCCTGGTTCCTCCAGAGTTTTTCCCAGCCAAACCGGTTTTTTGATTGATTTTGGCAACTCTGTTGCGAAAAAGTATATAGGGGGAACGCTGCCCTTTGGGGGGTGCCACCGCTTTCCCGGTGGCATCCCCCCCAAGGGGCGTCTTGATGTGCTTGGGCGCTGTGGCCATCAATGGTAAAATTTTTGTGTACAAACCAGGGGATTGTTGTACTTATACGTGGTTTTTATCAAACTCTTTTTCGTTCCGGATTCGGTTGCAGGAGAAACTTTAACTTGCTAGAAAAGTTTTGAATGGACGACGAATCGTGGTTTCCGGTTTTCTCCAACGAAGATGTAGCGGTTAATTTTTTCAGAACCCCTGGGTTTTAAACCCGATCCAGACCTGTATCTTTACGATAAGAGAATACCATGTAGGGAAAAACCCGTTTTTTGGACTCATTTTTGACAATAGCGACTGGGTACCTCACCTTTTGTGTCCAAGACTGCCATCTCCGGCCCCTGGACTACTGAAAGTCCTCTCGCACACCAGCTGGGGGGCTGATCGGGCTACACTCCCCTATCTTCCCGCTACTTTTCCTTTCGAAGCTTGAATATGGATTGAAATTATTCCCCTGCCAACCCACCGACTGCGATGTGGGGATCGGGACTCATGCTGGTGTCCGTCTGGCAAACCCCGGGGGGTTCAGGCTTCTCCCATCCCAAGTCTTGGGGGATGGCGTGTCCTCCTTGATCTTCAAAGCCATCCTCCTGTTAAAATGTTGGGATCGCCTCCCCCCGCCTCCCTGACTCAAAAGCTTGCCGTGCTGTTTTTGGATTCACGATCGCAACTTTTCCATCGGCGAAAAAGTTACCAAAGCCCCTTGGTTTCCGATTTTACACTATTATGGAGCGCATCCTTCCCCGCTTTACGGATCTGCCCGCATAGGCCACGACATCGGTCCCTGGGTTCTCTAGGGGGTTCTGCAAAAGCCTTCCGCTCTCAAAGGGGCCCTTTTCCTCCCCGGCTAACTGCCCCGTTTTTAGACCACTTTTGCCACTCCAGATTCGGGCCCTGTCTTTTGATGTTCCAAATCAGACGAAGGATTTTGGGTACGGTGTCGTTTCCCTCGTTTAAAAAAGGCGTCAGCTTCCAAATGTTTTTTATCTGTTTTACGGGAAATTAGTGCTATTTTAATGCTTTTCATGAATTTTTACCCTTCCGGGTGTCTCTTTTACAATTTATAGTGTTCTTTTAGTGCCTTCAATCCATGTAATTTTAACTCTCCCCATCCGCTGGTCAATGCCATCCCGGAATGGCTTTACTGCTCTAGAGGCGAGGCCGACGGTCAGCTTTTGTTTGGGGACCGGGGACTGTGGTGTTGCCCGGTTTAATGAGGAAGCTGATGCCTTTGGCAAAAGGGTGCAGCTAGAAACCAGCTCTATCACATTTTTTTCAGTGCCCCGGTACGGAACTGCGCCCGGCAATCCAAAACGTTCCAAAAAAGTTGGGAGGAACGGTGGATTACTATAGGCAAAAAAACTGGGCACCATCCCCAAAGTATTAGGATGGAGAAATGCGGCTCCCCGGGGATGGGAGACTGCCTTGCCGATTGCGTATTGGTCACACTCTATATACTCATTTTTTTCCTCATGGAGGGGGGGCCCCCCTCCTTCTGTGATGATTGTTTGGTCCCTTAAATGTGCGGCAATTGCTGGGGCGATGCCCAGTCTTGGGGGCCTACGGGTGCAATTTTTGTCCCCGGGGTCGCGGGTCGGACGGGTTACCCTTTTTCCCCCCTGGCTTGGAGAAGGTGTTTCTCTCCGGGACTGAATTTCCATTTCCCCCTTTTTGAGAAGGTGGCCTTCTCAAAAAAGTTATGAGTTTTTAATATTAAAATTATTTTTGTTTTTAATATACTCTTGTTCTTTTTTGTTTTCGATTTAATATTTTTTTTTGATCTTAAAAATTTTGTTTTTTTTTTTTTTACTTTTCGTATTTATGTAAGCGGCGTCAATAACCCCGCAGTTTCGGGCCCTTTAAAAATATATCAATCAATGAGCCCTGCGAGCCTGATAAAAAACGTGCGAGTCGAGAAAATGTGACGGGGCCATTCTCCATGATAATCTCCGTTTTTCACGCACGCGTTTTCAGATCTGTTTCCCCCCCGGGACTTCTTATGTGTAGGGAAGCAATCCCCCCAACCCCCGTACACGTACACCACAAGTTTAGCTAGGGCGCTTTAAAACGTAGCCCCAAAAATTTTCATTTTCCTATGTTCGTTTCTTCATGTCCGAAGCATTGAAAGCAGAAATATTTGCCCTAGAGTTCTTTTGTTCACATTATTAAATTTTGTAAATATTTTCCCTCCCTTATGCGTTACCCTTCCCCCCTTCCCCAGAGCTCCTGTCGTTCATCGAGAAATCGGGCAGCAGGTTGCCGGGTCACAACCACAAAATAATTTTGGCATTCATTTTACTTTTTGGCTTTTCAATTTTTCAAGACTTAGTGTAAGAAAACAATGCCAAATGGAAGTAAGTTTTTTATAAACAAATTAGCGTAGTATGTATTTGGGTTTTTTTTTTATACTATTTTTTTTTTTCATATTCATTTAATTCTTCCCAAGCACATGTTTTAAAGTGTATGGGGGACACAGCAGAAGAGCCTCCACCTCTCCCTATCAATCAAAACCCTCCCTCTATCATGTTAAAAAACCCCCTTCCCGTGGCATCTCTTTTTCAATACAAGTGCTTGTGGACCCTTCGGCCCCATGTTTTGAGTTTTAGTAGTATATATTAGACAAATGTGTTGCAAACTACAAGTGTTTTTGCTGTCGTTGGTCACTGGTAAAGGCTCGGGGTAGACCGCGTTCCGGTGTTTCCCAACCATTTTTTCCGTGTGATTCCAACACACACCTCACACACGCAACAACGGAAAATCCTAGTCTACTGATTTTGGGAATGGGGCAAGACGTTCCCGCAATTTTTTTCCGAATTAATACTGTAAAAGTGTTTTTACCCCACAACCCCCCTTCAAAAAATGATTCAATCGACATGAGCCAAGCCTATTACTCCCTACGATTTTTTTGCGTTTTTTTTGAGCCTACTCCCCAAAAAATTGATTTACGTTTCGGCTACATAAACAGACAACAGACACAGGGCTACTCCTATAAAATTTTAGAAAATTTCCCTTTTCCTTTTTTTATTTTACTTTTAAAGTAAAATTCATTTTTTAAAACCCTCTATTGCCCTTTTTTCAACATTTTCCTTCCTCTCGATGGCCCAGGAGACTTTTCCGTTCATGTGCCCAAACTTTGTGTACGGCGTGGAACGGGTTTGGGCGTGCTCGGGCCCTAAAAGAAGAATGACACACCTTTTTTTGGGCTTTTTTTTAGATTATATCTTTTTCCCAATCACCATGTTTTAGGTTCGAAGCTCGCTCGGGCTATTAGTATTTGTTTCGCGATAAAAGTCCCAAAATTCCCTTTCCCTATTTTAGCAAGGGAAGGGCTAAAGAAGGTCCAACCCTTTATCCAATATCTATCCCCCTGCATGAACAGAAAGCTATTTCCAGCGGGAAAATGCTAGCGATCACAAGTCCATGAGTAAACAATTCCAAGGGAAAAACTTTTTTTGGGTTTTGATTCTCTGAACTGATGTAGTTAGTTTGCTGTTACCTGCCCTCGGGGAAGGTTCTAGTTGTCAAAGGGGCATCACGAAGGCAATCTCACCCCACCATTCCTCCCTTTCTATCCTTTCCCCCCTTCTTCATTCCCCCTCCCCCTCCATCCTATGTTTTACCCTTCTTCCTCTTCCCTAAGTCCCTTTTCTCTCTTCAGTCTAATTATAATATTTTTACCATCCTTTTTTTGCAACATGCCCAAAATTCGCTGTTCGTTCGCTGTACATTAAACAAAGTTTCGGCTTCCAGAAATATCATTCCACTCATTTTAAAATGTATTTTGCAAAATGGTTATGCTATGCTTTTAAAAATACGATTTTGGGGATTTAAAAACACAAATGAACTTTTTTCCATGAAAACCCTTTTATATTGGGGATCAATTTGAACCGTTTCAGCTGCGAAATACGATTTTAAAAGTTAGGATGTTTAAAACTCTTCCCACGACCCTTTTACCTTTTTTTTTAGTATTTTTTTCATTTTGGGTCTTCGATTTGTAGCACTCATCAAAAACTTTTGGGAATATACGAGGCGAGCCCTAATCCAGGGGTCACATAAAAAAACCCCGCCTAAGACACCACGGGGGAAGGCCAACCTCACACCCCAAATTAACCTCCAGGGTCTACCATCCGGGCTTGAATACTGTTTTCAGGCGCTAGAGGCACAAAAGTAAAATAAAAAAATAAAAAAATTAAATCAAACTAAAATAAAATCTTGCCTACAGCAACACCCGCGTTTCCGCCCACTAATGACGCGCAGGGCACAAGGGAGCTGTCCCCTGAGGTCTCGCCGTCCCCAAAATGCAGGTTTCCCACCCTTGGGGCTTCATGGTACTATAAATGAAAATATTAGGCAAGGTCAATTTTAATCGTTTAAATATCATTTTGATCATCTTAAACTGGGCCCCAAAGTTCCTTTTGCAAAAAAAAATTTTTAGGCATTTTTTTTTTTACATTTTTAAAATTTTTGTAGGACGGCGTGGGGAAATTGGGTTGTACGTAGGGACAGTTAGGGGCTTTCATGGGGTTTTTGTAGAGATATTTGTCCAAATATAGTTAAAATAGTAGTAGGGAACACGCGCGCACCGCGCTACCAAAACCTTTATGAAATTCGCCTTTCCCCCACCCGTCGGCGGAGAGCACCCGCCGGTGTTCACCCCGCTAGCAGTAGACATTCCCCCCTAGAAATTTTGCTGCTGTTGTTTTTACGAGTTTTTTGGGGCCCGCACCCTTCCCTTGTTAGAGTCGCTTACGACCCCAAAGGGGAACCCCGAAGGTTTTGGGGGCTAGGCTCATTACATGGTGGGGCCTTTGAGGGGGACGAAAGGTCTGTGGGAGGGGCCGCGCGACTCTGAAGGCCGGGTTAAAATCCCGAAGGGGGGGCGTCAGGGTTGGTACGACGCCGTTTTAAAGTGGCCAGTTTAGCCCTCCTGACGTGTAGATGTTTTCTGGACGATTTACCACCCCCGTCGGTAGCTATGTTTTTGCTAAAGGGGACTCTGTTTTTGTTTGGTTTTTTTTAAGTTATTTTTTCGCCCCTTTCCTTTGCGTTATTTTTTGAGTCATGCCCCCCCCTTAACGGCATGGCCAAATTGCCTCTCCTCGCCCCCTTTGTCAGGAGGGGAAATATGCCCAGTGATAGATCAGTGAAACATGCTTCGACCCCCTCACAAGGGAAAACAAAGTTTCTTCACACCGCCCCTCCCTGACGTCACCGCCCTCTTACTCCGCCCTCCCCTGCAAGACCCCCGCTGCCCCGCCCCCAAGAAAACTGGCTCCCTGTCTCGTGTCCTGTCCCCCTGTCTTTGACAATGCTGATTGCCCTGAACCTTTTAAGGGTAATACCCTGCTTCAACCCCCCTCGCAGATCGAAAAACCTCCACCAACATGTCACCTCCTCCTCGCCCATTAGGCATTTCCCCCCCCCCCAGCCCCCCGGGTTTTCCC
>JACEEZ010012497.1:0-15279 GCA_016584305.1 Chionoecetes opilio | reverse complement strand
AAAAAGGGTCCACTGGAGTTTTGTAGTAACTAATGACGGGGCCCCGGGTTTTGTAGAAACAAATGAACAGGTCCATGGAGTTTTGAGAAAATAATGAACAGGTCCACTGGAGTTTGTAAAAAACTAAGAACAGGTCCAGGGTTTTTTGAATAATAATGAACAGGTGCACTGGATTTTGTAGAATAATAAAGGTGCATGGATTTGTTAACTAATAACGGTCTACGGGGCCCATACTTATAAAGATTAGGTTCGTCTTAGACCGCTCGATTTTAAAATGGCGGCCGGCGCCCCTAAATCTTTTCGAGCGACCCTAAATCGCTAAGACTGTCCAATTTGAGGTTTGGTAGGACAGGGTGTGAGGTGTCCTAGCGAGCAGGGCGGGGGCTAAGCCGTCCTAAGGAAAAAAACTGGAGTGCTCCACCCACTCCTGAGAACTTTTCGTGATGGTAAATGGCGAACTTTTTGAACATAACTAATCAAGCGTACCCTTGGCCCGAGAAGGGATTATATTGTGACAGTAGTGGAGATGTAAAAAGCAACACTAAAAAAAACGGCCATCAGGCGACAATCACGAGTGTGTTATTTTCACTCTTTGGGGTAGTCATTTTCCCTCTGCCTTGAATCATGTATCGTGATACAGTTTGAAGTGCATCCCCCCCAAACTTTTTATGAAGAAGGTTTTCATTTTTAGAAAAAAAGATTTGAGAGGCTCATATAAATAAAAATTTAAAAATTGAAAAAGTCGTGATTTTAAGCCAGGAAAAAATACCATATAACTCTATTTTTCTTCCACTGCCGTGTCTTGATAATTTTTTTTTTGTTCTGATAATTGTTAAATACCAAACCCCCCCCTCTAACCTACTTAACAGTTTTTGGGGGGGGGGAAAGAATAATTTAGGGGGGGATATTTATCAGATTATTATTCAATTTCCCATGGGGGAAAAAGGTTTAAAAGACCCAGAATGAAGGGAAAACACACTATGAACAGGTTAATTTTCAGGCTCGAGGATACCTAAACCAAACAGTAAAATTTCCCCAGGAGTTTGGGGGGTTTGGCGGGGGGCCCAAAACCGGGCAAACGGCACCCTCAAATTTGTTTTTTTAACCTAAAAAACTCAACATAATAATCCAAATTACCCTAAGCTTAAAAAAACCAAACCAAACCCAACAAACCTAAATCTAACCTAATAACTCAGCATTTTGGGAATAATGGGCGATGACTTTTCGGTGTTTTCAGACACGACTATTTTTTCCTGGTTTAAAGGGGCATTTTTAATGGGGATACAGTAAAAACCCCTTTTTAAAATCGGCACTGTATAACTCAATTGTTAACTCGGGATGGCAAAGACAATTTTTTTTTTTTTTTTTTTTTTTTTTTTTTTTTTTTCACACACACACCCCACCCCCCCCACCCACCCCCCCACCCACACACACACACAAACCACCCCCTTGCCATAGCAATGTAGGAGGACTCCCGGGGTGGGAAAGATAGGCCCTGGGGCTCACTCGGGGCTGTGAGGTTGGCCCCCGCCCCTGGTGGCGAGGCAGGTTTTTAAGTGACGCTGTGATTAGAGGCCCTGCCCCCTTCCCCCCATGCACTCACAGTCGAAGGAGAGTTTTAAGGACAGGGATGTGGGGTTCTTAGGCCCTCGACGGTGCAAAAAGATTTAAGGGATTTATGGGTCTCACTCGGGATGAAAAATGGGGCTTCGAGAAGCCACTCGGTGACGCAAACCACTCTGCTACCGCCTCACCTAAACTGCATCTCCATGGTTTTCACTCGGCATATCATGCCCTCACAACCTATTCTGTGAACATGTAAACAGAAAGTTGGCAAAAAAATATGATCTCGGAATAATTGATTGTTATAAACTGCATCTCTTCGCTTACACTCTGCATATAGTCAGTCGATAAAGGTCGTATTTTGCCTTTTGATCTTTTCCTGCAAGCCAGGCTCTTCAATTCATTCCCTCCTGCTGGAGACCACCCTTGCGTGATGGAGCTGACATCTTGAAATACAGTACTGTATGAGTAATCCCACAAAACACGTTTAAAATAGGTGGCCAAAAGTAAAGCAAAGGCAGGAACCAGCGGGTAAGGCTGTCAGCTGCTGAGCCGTGTTAGTCTGTCAAAAAGCACCGTGCTGGATACGGATTCCGTTTTGTCGAAATTGAAAAAGGATTGGTTTCTGCTTCCAAAAACACAACAAGCTTGGTAGGAGCCGAATAATAATAAATGCCAAAAACATTGCAAAACAATATCACAGAGTAGTATAAAACACACATTTCAGCAAGTGTTATTGGATTGGTTCGAATCCAAGACGGTGCTTGGACGACAAAAACACGGCTAGCCTACGCAACTGGTTCCTGATCTTTGATAATTTCGCCCACCTATTTTACGTTGTTTTGGGATTACATCATACAGTACTGTATATCAAGATTTCAGCTCCATCACGCAAGGGTGTCTCCAGCAGGACGGGAATGAAATGAAGAGCCTGAGCCTCAGGAAAAGTGTGAAAGTGCTGGCAGGATGCGATGCGGGTGCGTCCATGTGTGCTATTTGTGCGGAGTTGATATCAAATCCAGCACATCCCTACCCGTTCATTGGTAAGTGTAGTTTTATGCTTTACAGTACTGTATTCCTTTTTTGTTTTTTTTTTTTTTTTTTTTTAATTTTTTTTTTTATAGCCCATATCAGAGGAGACATTGAATAACTCGGCGGAAGGGCCAGAGCTCCTATCGTGCCGAGTTATAAGGGTTTTTACGGTAGTTTATTTGCGCCAAGTCCAAAGTTAAAAAAAAACAAAAATCCTCAACGAATTATATGGTACGTTTCATTAAAACACTGTATCTCCATCAGAAAAAAAGCACTTAAAACTTGGCGGGAGAAATTAGTCAGGGTCTTATAGGTTTTAATGCAACTACACTCACCTTTAGGTTTTTAATGAAAACCCAAAACTAAACCTTGGAAAATCTTTAAAAACAAGGTCTCCACGCTAAGCTGACACAAAATGTTGGCTTCTACGTATATACTTACTGCTTTAAGACATCTGTTTATATTTTAATGGTGCCGATCCTACTTTGTCAATGGCCGAATTAAATTCAGCGATCCATAATGCTTAGATTATTTAGTTTTGGTTGCGGGTCCCGGAAAGATGTCCAGTCAAGATGCTCTTAGCCGAAACGCCGTGTGACGGGTGGGGGTGGAACCGCGCATATTTTGCCACCACTTACGGGCATCTTTGGTTAGCAAAATACCAACAGATGCCGGAAAAAGTGTCTGTGTGACACGGCCTTTAGGTTAGGTTAGGGCAGGTCAGGTTAGGTTAGGTTAGGTTAGTGCACAGCACAAGTGGGCTCGAAGAGGGGTGCTAGGTTAGGTCTGTAGAGTTTGTCATCTTTAGAATAGAGGCTCAATATCCTATCTCTTCTTATGGCCAACAAGCGTGGGGACATGGTGGAAACCTGGTTTTTGGGTGGGGGAGCACACACATAAGGGTAATATGGCCACCCCAAAAAAAAATCCTTAAACTAGGGAAACATTTCCTAGTTATGGACTTTAATCGAGGGAAAATTTCCCTTATATGTGTGTCTCCCCCACAAAAGTAGCCACACTCATAAAGGGAAATATGACTCCCCACAAAAAAATCCCTAAATAGGGAAATTTCCCTAGTACATAGACTTAAAATCGGGGTAAATTTCCCGATAAAGTTCATGAACTAGGAATATCCTAGTTAGGGATTTTTTTTTGGGGGGGGCCATATTTCACTATGGGTGCTCCCCCCACCCAAAAACTCCGGTTTTCCACCATGTCCCCAAGCTGTTGGCTATAAGAAGAAAGATAGAGGGTGGAGCCTTGCTGTTCTTAAGATTTACCCCTAAACCTTAACCACAAATAGTATATCTAAACTAACATATAGGTTTCATTATAAAACCTATTAAGACTCTGACAAATCTTTCACGGCAAGTTTTAGTGCTTTTTTGATGGAAGATAGTGTTTTTAAATGGAAATGGTACCATAATATTTCGGTGATAATTTTTTTTTTTTTTTAAACTGGGCTTGCGCAAATTAAAAACTATTTCGGTAATAATGGCGAGAGTTCGCGGTCGTTTTACAGGAGAACGACTATTGTTATTGGCCTACAATAGGTGCTTGCTCTAGGAGATAGTTTTATTTTGCGAAAAAAAAAAAAGAAAAAAAAATGAAAAAAAAATGAAAAAAACATTAAACTTAACCTAACCTTATTTAGGTTTTAATGAAACCGAACCTAATGTAAGGGTTTTAATGAAACCTAACCTAACCATATAGGTTAATGAAACATAACCTAACCATATAGGTTTAATGAAACCTAACCTAACCTTAACCACAAAGTATACATTTTTTAATCTTTTTTTTATGGGTTTGCTGCAAAATAAAACTCATTAGAACAAGGGAACGGTAAAAATTGGAAGAAATCCTTTCACCCATCTTTTTTTCTTCCCCCTAAGCCAAAACAAGCCTGGGGAACTGGCGGGAATACGGGGTTTTTGGGTGGGTGAAGCAAATATAAGTGAATTTATGGCTCCCAAAAAAATCATCCAAAGTCACTATATGTAAAATTACCTAACCTAAACCTTAACCACAAAGTATACCTAACCTAACCTAACCTTAACCACAAAGTATACCTAACCTAACCTAAACCTACCTTAACCACAAAGTATACATAAACCAAACTTAACCACAAAGTATACTTAACCTAAACCTAACCTTAACCACAAAGTCACCTAACCTACCTAACCGGAACCACTAAAAGTATACCTAACCGAACTAACTAACCTTAACACAAAGTATACCTAACCTAACGTAACACAAAGTATAACATAACCTTAACCACAAAGTATACCTAACCTAACCTAACCTAACCTAACCTTAACCACAATGTATAAACTAAACTAACCTAACCTAACCACAAAAAGTATACCTACACTAACTATCCTAACCTTAACCACAAAGTAATTCCTAACCAACCTAACCTAACGGATAGAATTTTTTTGAAGGCACCTCATATTTCATAGCGGCCGTGTGGGTTACACAAGTGAGCGCACGCTGGAACCTTTACAGTGTGAAATACAATAAAGCATTTAAATAAGTGCGGAGTCATTCAGTCAAAGAGCCGGAAGGAGAGCGCCAAAAGTATTTTCCCAAGCACCTATTGTAGGCCAAGGAAAAAATAGTCGGTGGTGTCTCTGAAAACGACGCGAAACTCTGTCCATTATACCCTAGCTCCATTAGAAAAAGAAAACCTATTGTTAGCCAGGGAAAAATAGTCGGTGTCGGTGAAAACGACCCCGCGAAAGTCCCGTCCATTATAACCGGCAGTCCTTGAAGTATCTCTCGGCGATCATCTTGGCATGGAAAATTCTCTCGCAGGACAGATGGACATTTTTCCTTGCTTGAAAGAGCTGGCCAGGATGAAAGACTTGTCCTGAAAAATATTTTTTGTTTTTCTCGTCGATAGAAGCGAAGACAATGTCAATTGCTTGTGTATCTTTTGAACGGACCGTTGCATATCTGGTCCCAATTATTCTTTAGATGAATTCATTCGTTGTAGTCTTCAGCAATTATCATAGAAATATTAATCTTGTGTTTTTTTATATTTTGATACCTTTCTGATGACTCTTAGTAGTGGATATTTCATGAAATCCAAATTGGAACTCTTGCTAACATGTAGCGCTCAGCGCTTCGTCATAAGCCGCCGTTCTTTAGGACGGTCTAGACTTTCCTCGAACCTTAGGACGCAGGGTTAGGACGAATCCTAGGACGAATCCTAAATCCTTGATAAGTATGGGCCCTGGAGTTTGCAGTAACTAATGAACAGGTCCACTGGAGTTGTAGTAACTAATGAACAGGTGCAATGGAGTTTTGAAGTAACTAATGAACAGGTCCACTGGAGTTTTTGGTTAGAACTAAATGAACAGGTCCACTGGAGTTTTTGTAGTAACTAATGAACAGGTGCACTGGAGTTTTTGTAGTAACTAAGAAAAACAGGTTCCACTGGAGTTTTGTAGTAACTAATGAACCAGGACCACTGGGAGTGTTGAAGAAAACAATGAACAGGACCACTGGAGTTTTTGTAGTAACTAATGAACAGGTCCACTGGAGTTTGAAAGTAATAATGAACAGAGCCACGGGGGTTTTGAAGTAACTAAGAACAGGGCCAGTATTTATAAATGCTATGGGTTTCCCATAAGCAGACAAATGGCGAAAGTTCGCCATAAGTTCACCGAAATCTGCATAAGTGCGTGTTTTCCCATAAAGTTCCCCATAAGCGCTAGGGTGATGTCCGGAGGATCCCATAAGGATCCTCAGGTTGACATAAGCCGTCAAATGGCAGCAAAACAACTCTTCGCCACCGCCAACCCAGGCATTTTCGTGCAGAAGGAGATGTGCCTCGGCTAATTAAATGACGAAGAAATTGTTCAGTGGTATGGACTGAACCATGAGGGAATATGTATGTCATCTCGTGAATGCATTCCTCCAGAGGAAATAAAAAAGGAACATACACTGGACACGCTTGGGAATGAAAATTATAATAACAATTATGATTGTTTCCTCGCCACTGGCAAGAGCAGCAGGCATGAGCAGTGCAGCTGCTGCAGTGATGACCTGGAGCAGCAGGAGTGGGACAGGGAACAATACTTGCCAAGGGCCGTCAGGGAATACTCAAATATACCCAAATTCTCGGGCGAGGGACAACAACGAGAATTCTCACCAACGGAAAATTTTTGACGATAGTTACACTTCTACAATAGATGAAAAGATTGAATAAAAGGGATTTTTCATTGTTTTATTTTAACATTTTTCGAAGGCATTATTATTTTCTATTAGTATTGAATGTTTATAATAAATTTGCTCTTGTTTGGCAGAAATGAAGTTAAAGGCGCTATTACAGGGCAATTTTCTGCTCAGTGAGCGCGGCTTCAATGAGCAGATTTCAACTGAGCTCGCCAACGAAACTTATTACAATGGACGAAGAAGATCTGTGTTTTGATTGAGCAAATGCATAAAGACCTAGAAGTGCGGTATGAATACAAAATGATCATAGAGTTTCTAATACGCGGTGCTTGTTGTAAATGGAGAAGCTTTCTTTTGCGCAAAAAAAAAAAAAAAAAAAAAAAAAAAAAAAGAGACTGTGTGGGTTAAGTAGGTTAGGTTCATTACAACCTATAAGGTGAGGTTAGGTTTCATTAAAACCTTTAAGGTTAGTAAGTTTCATTAAAACCTTTTAAGGTAGTGTTAAGTTTCATTAAAACCTATAAGGTTAGGTTGGTTTCATTATAACAGTTTTTTTTTTGGGGGGGGGGGGGGGGTGGTTGCGCAAAATAAAAATCGCCATCTAGAACAAGCACCTATTGTAGGCCAAGAAAAAATAGGGAAATACTTTGGAAATCATCCTCCGGCTTGGACTGAAATGAACTACCGGCAATGTATTGTATGCTTATTGTACTTCACATCTGTAAGGGTCCAGCGTTGCGCCTCAGCCTTGGTTAACCCACACGGCCGCTATGAAATATGAGGTGCCTAAAAAATTTCTAAGTCCAGTTATTTTTTTTTTTTTTTTTTGGTTAGGTTAGGTAACTTGTGGTTAAGGTTCGGTTTTAGGGATAATTTGTGGTTAAGTTAGGTATACTTTGTGGTTAAGGTTAGGGATATACTTTGTGGTTAAGGTTAGGTTAGGTTAGGTTAGGTATTACTTTTGTGGTTAAGGTAGGGTAGCGTTAGGTATACCTTGTGGTTAGGTTAGGTCTACTTTGTGGTTAAGGTTAGGTTAGGTATACTTGTGGTTAAGGTAGGTGGTATACTGTGTGGTTAAGGTTAGGTTAGGTTAGGTTATACTTTGTGGTTAAGGGTTAGGTTAGTTAGGTATACTTTGTGGTTAAGTTTAGGCTAGGTATAATTTGTGGTTAAGGTTAGTTAGGTTAGGTATACTTTGTGTTAAGGTTAGGTAGGTATACTTTGTGGTTAAGGTTTAGGTTAGTTGATTCTTTACTGATCGTGACTTTGATGATTTTTTGGGAGCATAAATCAATCTAATTTGCTTTCCCTCCACCCCAAAAACCTCGTATTCCCGCCAGTTCTCCAGGCTGTTGGCTATAGGGGGAAGAAAAAAAAGATAGGGGTGAAGGACTTCTTCCCAAAGTTTTCCAAAAAATAGTTGGGTGGGCTCTGAAAAAAGGACCGCGAAACTTCTCGGTCCATTATTACAAAAGTTGTTCGTAGTTCTATATGAAACCATAGTCGTGTCGTACACTCAGCGCAGGAGTGGAACTTGACTACTAGAGTTACGAAATGACACCAGGTATGTACGAAAAACTCAAAATCAGTGTTACGAGACGGAACATACTTTCAATTCAACTATAAAATAAGAAAGTTGTTGATGAGGCCAAAGGCTTTTGAGTCATTTAAACATTCCTGTAATCCCCGTGAGTAGCTTCTATGGACCACTGTGCCCGCGCCGTACCCGTGGGCCGTGGTGGTACGGGGGCTGTGGACGGCCGTTATAGTGGACGAGACACTACGCGTTCGCTCTTTAGGTCAGACACACAACACTCGGCGTGCTAACACTGCACTCTAGCCTCTCTCGCTTCTACCATATTACACCACAACTGTTCATACACACCTGTCGGCCTCGCAACCACACCTGTTCGCCTGTGTATCACCGTAAATAAAGAATTAGGGTCAGGTTCTTAGGCATGAGGGTGCATGTTTTTCTATTTTAATGTTTTTTTAACAAATAAGGGGCATAATGTTCAATATTGTAGGATGTGCCTGAACTAAGTAACAGTAAGCTTTCCAATCTAGTCTGTCCAGTCAGCAGGCATGTTGATGTATTTTGAGTTTTAGAAGAAAAATGATCTTGCAATAAATAATATAGTTCATCACTAATTTCGGTCCCTTTATAACAGAAAACGTTTTTGCTCACCAAAGGACGAGCAAAAATAGCTCGAAAGTAGTTCTTCTGTTTGCTCAACCAAACAGGCTTTCACGAGCAAAATCCTCAAAAACTGCTCAGTGAAATCTGCTCACTGAGCAGAATAGTGCCGGTAATAGTCCGCCTTAAAGATTTGTTTTACCTACGCAGTCCATATCTACCTTCTGGAGGGCTATCATTTCAGCTTCCAGCACGTAGTGGAGATACTACTTCCGGAAAAAACTAAAAGGTAATACTGGAAACAAGGTTAATTTGTACACTAGGACCAGAATTCCCTACACGGGGACGTGGTGCTTTGGTTACCTTAATGGATTCTAAGAAACTCAATGAGTTTTGTCGCAATCATTACTTTGAAGATATCAAATGTTTTTAGTAAGAAGCGTTTATAGGGAATCTGAAATTAATTAACCGAAACCACCTTTAGATTCACTAACCTAAACCTAAGGTAACCTAAACCCCAGCTTTATATTTCACTAACCTAACTCCACCTTTAGATTCACGAACCTAAACCTAACTCACGTTTTAACCTTCTAACTAAAGCAAAATCCGCATTGAAAGTGTCGCGGCAAGGGAAGAAAAGCAGAGGTGATGCATGGTCACAAGAGGAAGAAGATTGAGATGCATCGTAAATGACTTGCTTTCTCCTCCCTATAAAATAACGGTATTGTTGTATGTGTTTGCCATAATCCCCCCCTCCCCAAAAACAAGTGTGGGGCCTTGGGGGGAATGCAGGATATTCATGGCTGGGGTACAAAATATTGCACGTTGCAACACATATTTATTGAGTAGGTAGGGCGTAAAAATTCCCTAGATCTAGGGAAAAAATTATTGACTGGATTTCTTCAGTCAAGAACGTGTGGACCTGCTGACGATCCTTTCACAAAACAGAATGACCGGAGTAATCAGTATCGAGTCAACCCACACCCTCCCACTAAGAGGTAAGTAAAACAAAAATTTAGGTTACCGGGGTGTCGATGGGCCCATTAGGTTGTTAGTTATCGGGTGAGTATCGCTAAGGTTAGGATAGATTAGGGTGGTCGAGGGGTGCCAAAAAAGGGGGGGGAAAAAAAAATGGCCCCCCTCGCTAGGAGGTTAGGTTTAATTTGTTTCGGTTAGGTTAGATTACGAGGGGGGCGCCTCGTAATCTCGGAGCTTGAAGGTAGGTAAATTGCCCATATCTAAGGAAATTTCCCTTGATATAGGTAATTTTGACTCCTACACAACTCCAAAAATACATGTTTTTGACGCATATTAGTTCCCACCCTCAAACCACGCATTCCCACAGGTCCCCAAGCTTGTTTGGGCAAGGGGAGAGAGTATGGGCAAACAAACGCTAGAAATGTACCAATGACATCATATTTCCCAATGTAATGGAGCGAAGGGTGACAGAAGGATACACACAAGTAAACCATGTAGTAAAGGAGAAGGAGAAAAGGAAGGCCTATAGCCAAGGAGGAAGTGATGATTCAGGCAGATGTACGGCATTAACATAGCTACAGATACGGCAGTAATCTACATAGCTACGTATACTGCGTATTCTGTCTGGTATCACTCCCTCCCTGGCTTTTGCCCCTTTATCTTTTTTACTACGTGGTTACCTGTTGTTGTTTCCTTCCGTCACCCTCCTTATACCATTAGGTACTTGTGGAGATATAACATGTTATTTATTAGGGAGGAAGGGAGACAAGTGTTTACATCGTTCCCGCATAAAACTTTTTACGGGGATGTTCTTTCACCGTATATATGAATTAATCCTTTAAAATGCTTTATTTTCAGTTCGTAAGGTTCTCACAAATTTATTGCTCATTATTTTACTGATTTCAAGCGTTATTTCATGATCTAAGAGACATGTTAGGGGTAATGTAAATGCTACATTTAGCGGGAGTTTATGTCAGCAGGAATGCTAGACCCATAGCCATAGGGAAGAAATTTGCTCCATAGCATAGAGATCTTATGGGCAACTTTATGTTATTGTCGAACTTATGGGGAATCCCATAGCCTTATTATAATAACGGGCCAGGTCCACTGGAGTTTTGAAGGAACTAAGGAGCGACGGCTGCTTAATATTTCCGGTAGGCAATCACCACTCTAAAATTAATATTCGTGTAAAATACAATGAATGAAACTATATAAATGATAGCTTTTTTCTTTCTTTCTGTCTACCGCTGTCATGTATAACAAACAAAGTAATAAGTAACGGAATTTCTGTTAGTGCATTTGTATTTTGTTAATGATAATAGCCGTGCTGATGGTACATAGCAGCCGCTGATGGTCACAGCAGCCGCGGTTTGCATAGAAGCCTTGGATGGTACATTAGCAGGGTATAATTTTACGTGGCACCAAACTTCCCTACACAATTGGGAGCAGGTTTTTGTTTACCTATTGTATTCTAAGGAGACATTTTCTCATTGAGCTTTCCGTCGCAAATCAATAGTTTCGGAGATAAAGAACATTTGGGTTGGGGGGGGGGGGGATATGTCTCCTTGTTTACAAAATGAATCCCTCGTCTTGTGACCTGCATCGCTTTTGTTTGGATTTTATTCACCTTTTCATTATTGGACCCAGTAGGAGGTTTAAGGTAAGTTAGGTTAGTTTGGTTAGGTTAGGTTACTTAGGTTAGGTTAGGTAAGGTAGCCACGGTTTGCGCCTCCGAAACAAAAGCGATTACAGGTCACAAGAAGAGGAAGAGGGAGGGTATTTTGTAAAACAAGGAGACATTTTCCTCCACCCCAACCTAAATGTTCTATATCTCCGAAACTATTGATTTGCGACGGAAAGCTCAAGGAGAAAATGTCTCTAGAATACAATTAAGGTAAAACAGAAACCATGCCCCCATTGTGTAGGGAAGTTGGTGCCATCGTAAAAATTTCCCCATAGTAGCCACCAGTGAGTGGTACATATCAGCGCTGGAACATAGAAGCCAAAGGACATAGGCTCGGCCTGTTCCCACCAGATGAAGACACAAAATGACACAGACTCTCCAGATAGCCCCTTCTAACTTTCCTGAAATCATGGATGTAGAAAATGTAAGTATTAACGCCAACACACGTCTGTACATCGAAAAAAAATTTTGTCCGGTGTCTTTAGTGTTATCTACGGTAGAATTTATCCATGGTATCTGGAGATGATGGACTGTGTGTATGTGTGTGTGTATGTGTGTGTGTGTGTGTGTATGTGTGGTGTATGGTGTGTGTGTGTGTTTGTGTGTGTGCGCGCGCGTGTGTGTGTGTATGTGTGGTCGTCTCTGTGGTGTGTGTGGGCATGTGTGGGTTGTGTGTGTGGCATGTAGTGTATGTGTGTGTGTGTGTGTGTGTCTGTGGTGGCGTGCTGTGCGTGTGTTGTTTGGGGGAAGGGGGAAAGTATAGGCAAACAGCTTACCGATAGAAATGGACAAACAAATTGGTACGAACTGACTCCACCCCTTCTGGTCCTAGTGTAAAATAATAAAGAATAAAAAAAAAATTAACACAAAAAGAAAAAAAATCGCGTCTGAACGCCACAAAAAAGTCAATTCGGACAATTTCCTTACACCCCAATCACCCAAAATCCACAAAAACCACCAAAATCCCACAAAAAAAACGATTAAGTCCCACAGAAAACCCACCAAAACACCATGAAATTGGAGCTACAAAACACGTCTTTACATAACCCTTAATAGACCCTTAATTTAAAGGAGGGACACAAGGTTAACTACGCGCTAAAGGTGTGGAGTGTACTGATAGTACTCCACGTTAGGTATGTGGTGTACACGATGATAAATACGTCGTCATCGTCCGAATTGTAACTATTTCGACGTCCATTTGTTGGGTCGGCTTCTGGTGGCGGCCACTCAGGGTGACGCAGCCGCTGTGGTTAAATTAGGGATGTGGCACCGGTATCCGGTATACCGAAATTCCGGTTATTTTAGCACGGTATTACCGGTATTGTTTATTTTTCGGTATACCGGTTATCGGTATATATTGGTCGGTATTATCGTTTTTTTCTCTTTTTTTGTCCAAAACAGATCCTGACTAGTACCAAGACCAAGACTGATAGTGACTACTCCGACTAACGAGCCACGTATGGTAGCGTAACGCTCATTGGTCAGAGCTCAGAATATGAGGCCGCGTGTTATCATTGGCCGATTGCAGCCAGCGACAATGCCGTATGTGAAACCTCCCTCCCGCCGAGGGAGGAGGGAGGGAGGAACCTTCCCAACCCTGAGGACAGAACATCACAGAAAACGTATCATACATAGCACGCAGGCGTCACTAAACCAATTCTAGCCTAGGTAAAATTTCATTATCTGTTCTTATTATTATTATTACCCCCAAAAATACGTTTTTGACGCATTATTAGTTCCCCCCTCAAACCACGCATTCCCAGGTCCCCAAGCTTGTTTGGGGCAAGGGGGGGGAGTATGGGCAAACGCTAGAAATGTACCAAATGCCCATCATATTCCAAATGTAATGGGGAAGGGTGACAGAAGGATACACACAGGTAAACCATGTAGTAAAGGAGAAGGAGAAAGGAAGCCATAGCCAAGGAGGAAGTGATGATCAGGCAGAGGTACGGCATTATACATAGCTACAGATACGGCAGTATATCTACCTGCTACGTATACTGCCGTATCTGTCTGGTCATCACCCCCTCCCTGGCTTTTGCCCCTTTTCCTTTTTTACTACGTGGTTTTACCTGTTGTTTTTCCTTTTCCGTCACCTTCTACTTTAGTACTTGTGGAATATAACATTTATTTATGGGAGGAGGGAGACAAGGGGTTTACATCGTTCCCGCATAAAACTTTTCTACGGGATGTTATTACACGTAATATGAATTAATCCTTTAAAATTGCTTTATTTTTTCAGTTCGTAAGGTTCTCACATAATTTATTGCTCATTTTTTAAACTGATTTCAAGCGTTATTTCATGATCTAAGAGACATTTTAGGGTAATGTAAATGCTACATTTAGCGGGAAGTTATGTCAGCAGGAACTGCTAGACCCATAGCATATGGCAGAAATTTGCTCCATAGCATAGAGATCTTATGGGCAACTTTATGTTATGTCGAACCTTATGGGAATCCCATAGCCTTATTATAAATACCGGGCCAGGTCCACTGGAGTTTTGAAGTAACTAAGAGCCGACCGGCTGCTTACATATTTTCCGGTAGGCAATCACACTCTAAAAATTAATATTCGATGTAAATACAATGAATGAAAACTATATAAATGAAGCTTTTTTCTTTCTTTCTGTGCTACCGCTGTCAAAGTTTTAAAAAACAAAAGTAATAAATAACGGAATTTTGTTAGTGCAATTTGTATTTTTTTAATGATAATAGCAGCTGCTGATGGTACATAGCAGCCGCTGATGGTCCACAGCAGCCGCGGTGCATAGCAGCCTTGGATGGTACATAGCAGGGTATAATTTTACGGTGGCACCAAACTTCCCTACACAATTGGGAGCATGGTTTTTGTTTACCTTATTGTATTCTAAGAGACATTTTCTCATTGAGCTTTCCGTCGCAAATCAATAGTTTCGGAGATAAAGAACATTTTGGGTTGGGGGGGGGGGGGGATATGTTCCTTGTTTACAAATGCCTCCCTTTTTCTTGTGACCTGCATCGCTTTTGTTTGGGATTTTATTCACCTTTTCATTATTGGACCCAGTAGGGGGGTTAAAGGTAAAGGGTTAGGTTTTGGTTAGGTTAGTTGTTACGTTAGGTTAGTAGGTAAGGTAGCCACGGTTTGCGCCTCCGAAACAAAAGCGATACAGGTCACAAGAAGAAAGAGGGAGGTTATTTTGTAAACAAGGAGACATTTTCCTCCCCCAACCTAAAATGTTCTATATCTCCGAAACTATTGATTTGCGACGGAAAGCTCAGGAGAAAATGTCTCTTAGAATACAAAAAGGTAAACAGAAAAACCCTGCCCCCAATTGTGTAGGGAAGTTTGGTGCCATCGTAAAAATTTCCCCTAGTAGCCACCAGTGAGTGGGACAATATCAGCCGCTGGAACATAGAAGCCAAAGGTACATAGAGGCCTGTTCCCCACAGATGAAGACACAAAATGACACAGACTCTCCAGATGCCCCTTCTAACTTTCCTGAAATCCCTGGATGTAGAAATGTAAATATTAACGCCACCACACGTCCCGTAACATCGAAAAAAAATTTGTCCTGGTGTCTTAGTGTTATCTACGGTAGAATTTATTCCATGTAATCTGGAGATGAGGACTTGTGTGTATGTGGGGGTGTGTTGTGTGTTGGGGGTTGGTGTTGTTTTTGTGTTTTCCCGGGGTTTTTGTGGTGGGGCGGGGGTGTGTGTGTGGGGTT
>JACEEZ010012496.1:0-17732 GCA_016584305.1 Chionoecetes opilio | reverse complement strand
TTTAGGGTGTGTAGTTTCAGCTTTCAAGGTTCAAGGTCATGCGGGCGGTATGGGTTGTGGGGTAGTGTTGCGGTGGTGAGTGCACGTCAGTGCTTGTACTTGTCGGGACAGGGAGGGTGGGAGGGAGGGGGAGGGAATACTGTCCATACAAACGGGAGGCTGGTCGGTGTTATTTCACCCAGAGTTGCGTTCTCTCTGCAGATCCTCCAGGAAGCTGGGACAGTACTAAAGTGAGAGGATGGGAGGAAAAAATGGAAAAAAAGAACAGCGATGGCAGAGAGAATCAAAAGTGGGAGGGTGGCGAGCGCGGGGTCACTGTATCGGTGTTGATAGGTGACTATCGGGGTTTGACAGGAGACGTGCCGGTGTGATTTTAAAGGAGAGTGGCAGTTGACTTATTCGTTGAGGGAAAACCTCATTATTTCTGTCTTTATGTATTGTTTGTTTGAAATTTTGTATCCCCTGTGTGATCAGAAGATCGTTACCGACAGATGGTCAACTCTGCTAAGTGAAATGGCTCAGTTTTCCCTAGGAAAAGCTGGAATTTGTCAGGAGCTAGCATACGCCGTGACTTCAGCCTGCGCGCGGCTCTCTCTCTCTCTCACACCACACACACAATCACACACACACACACACACACACACATCCTTACTGCCCTTCAAACACTCCCTCCTCCTCATTCTCCTCTCACTCCCCCTAAACCCCAAACCTTTCCCAAACTTCCCCAACTTTCTCCAACCTTTCCCTCCGCCCGCCATCTGTTGCTGTTTATGTTTCCTTTGTACGTATTACTTTGTATTTTTCAGAGATTTCTTTCTCCCATCATACTTCAGTCCCATATACATACTCATATTAATTCCCTTCCTCTATTCCTTTTCCATGCATCTTTATTCCCTTCTTTTATCATATTTCCCTATCTATTTCTTCCATTCCTCCATTCTTTTCCTTCCATTCACATCTGATATCTATTCATTCTAGTTTGATCCACTTTTTATGTTTATTTCTCCTTCCTTTCCCACCCATTCTCACTCATGTCCTGGCCCTTCTTAACATGACCTGAGCTAACCTGACCCAACACGCTCCTTACCCCCTTCAAGGTCATCCTCCAGAATTGAAACAAACAAATGACATAAAGCTACACTTTCTTATGTTTCCTCTTTTTCCTTTTTTTCTCTTTCATTCCCTTTTTTCCTCTTTCCTCTGTTCTTTCCACGCTTTTCTTGCTACTTTCCTTTTCTCGATTTTTGTGTTTATATTTTCCTATGATCATGTATTTTTTTTCTCTCTCTCTTTCTCTCTCTCTGTCATTCACTCATCCGTTCTCTGTCCTGCATCCCTCTCTTCTACCTCTCCGTCTCACCTTCATTCGCTCCCTCTCCTTCTCCGTCTCTCCTTCCCTCCGTCTCTTTCTCTCTCTCTCTCTCTCTCTCCCTCTCTCCCTCCCTCCCTCCCTCCCTCTCACTCCGCCAATCTCCCAGCGTCATGGCACCTTCAACACACACACACACACACACACACACACACACACACACACACACACACACACACACCACACAACACACACACACACACACACACCACACACACACACACCACACACACACACACACACACACCACACACAACACACACACACACACACACACACACACACACACACACACACACACACACACACACACACACACACACACACACACACACACACACACACACACACACACACACACACACACACACAGACACACACACACACATCTGATGCACTTGTCATCGGCTGTCTAACTGAGGAAAAGGAGGAAAGAGAGAGAGAGAGAGAGAGAGAGAGAGGAGAGAGAGAGAGAGAGAGAAATGAGGAGGAGAGAGAGAGAGGAGAGATGAGAGAGAGAGAGAGAGAGAGAGAGAGAGAGAGAGAGGAAAGAGCGGAGAGAGAGGAGAGCAGAGAGAGAGAGAGAGAGAGAGAGAGAGAGAGAGAGAGAGAGAGAGGAAGTCAGGGAGGGAGAGGAAGGGAGAAGGAGGGAAGAGTGAGGCGAGAAAAGATGTTCAAACTTGTGAAGGGAGAGGAGAGAGGGAAGTATGAAGATAGCGATAGGGGAGGGAAGGAAGGAGGAAGAGGAAGAGAGGAAAAAATGCGCCTCAAGTACATTGATAACCAAGGGGAAAGGAAGAGATGGAAGAAGAGAAAGTATGAAATTATATAAAATAAACGGAGAGAAGAGTGAAAAGAGCATATTTTTTAGAAGATGGAGATGCAGAGAGAGAGAGAGAGAGAGAGAGAGAGAGAGACAGTTAGCATAATGATAGCGAATAATAGAGGATATAATGATAATAATAGTAGTAGTAGTAGTATGAAACGAATAAAAGAAAAGAAAACTAGGTACATATGCAGTAAAAGTTGAATGGGAAACTATAACAACATTTCTTCAAATTCGAGAAGGAGGTTTATAATGTGTATTTTTAGTGTTTTACTTAGCTCCTAGATGACGCTGAGGGACTTAGAGCTGCAGGCTAACGTGATGGAGGAGAGGGACAGGAATACATAGGAATACATAGGAATAACGGACACCAGGATAGCTATTGGTCCATACCAAGAGTATCTGCTGAATACATACTACTAACTAACAACTAAATGTAAGAGGACAGTTGGAAAATTATACCATGTCCCTAAAGAAGATAGGAACATGGAAGTTTCATAGTGAAGAATAATAAGATATGAAGTATGCTAACTAAAACTACCACTAACACTAATCGATCTGGGGGACTATACTATGAATTTGCAGGGCAATATCAATACCCATTTACTTAACAGTGCGCGTCAAGTCTGTTTTTAAATGAAGTTAATGTGCTGGCATCGACAACATTTGTTCCATCGATCAACAACACTAACATTGAAATAATTTATACGGAGATCAGTGATGCAACGTTGACCGTTCAGTTTCAAACCGTTATTTCTTGTTGTCATTTGGGGAGAAAGCTGAATAGGCTCTCTTGATTAATGACATCAAATCCGTTTAGTATCTTAAAGGTTTCTATCAAGTCCCCACGGATTCTACGATCCTTTAGGGAAAACATATTAAGTTTCCGCAGTCTCTCTTCATAAGATGAATTTCGCAGAGATGATATTAATTTGGTTGCTTTTCTTTGAACTGATTCCAATTTGGCTTGATCTTTTACAAACAAGGCAACCATAATTGAACGCCATATTCTAAGTGCGGCCTAACCAAGACATGATAATCGGTGTCATTACTTTGGGAAAGTTTATGTTCAAAGTTGCGTTTAATGAAGCCCAACATCATATTCGCCTTTTTACTGGCAGCTAGGCAATGCGTCCAGGTTTAAGATAATTACTAATGATGACACCTAAATCCTTTTCCTGCTACCTCATTAACGATTTATTTTTCTTTTGATAGTTATATATGAGGTTATCGTTGCCTATATGCATTACTTTACATTTTTTGGAATTGAATTTTAATGGCCATTTTTCACTCCAAACTGATTGTTTGTCGATATCACGTTGTATGAGTTTGCAGTTTTCTCTAGTATAAGCTTTACGCCTAATTAAGGTGTCATCAGCAAATTTCGCTATTTAGATACAAGTCCGCAGTCCAGATCATTGATATATATCAGACAAAGAGTAGGACCAAGACCGAGCCCTGAGGCACCCATTAGTAACATCTAACAATCAGATGCCTCGCCATTTATTACTACCCTTGTTTACGATTTGAAAGCCAATCGCCAATCCATGAACATAACTGCTCTCCTAAGCCATGTGCCCTTAGCTTGGTTAAAAGTCGCTTATGGGGAACTGTATCGAAGGCTTTCTGGAAATCAAGGTATATTATATCCGAGGGAGTTTTAGCGTCCCAGTTTGAATAAATGACATTGAAAAAATCGAGAAGGTTTGTTAAGCAGGATCTCTTATTTTGAGATCCATGCTGGGAGTTTAATATTGAGTTATTTTCATCGAGAAAAGACACTATTTTATCCCGCAATATTTTCTCAAATATTTCTAACAATTACAGACGTTAGACTAATTGGCCGATAATAATTTGCAAGGTTCTTACTCCCTTTCTTGAATATCGGTGTAACATTAGCAAATTCCACATTAGTAACTTTTTTGTCCATTACCGATTTATTGAAAATAATCTTTAATGGGAGCGAAAGTTGACTGTGACATTCGCGAAGTAATCTCGGCGAGATTTCGTCCACCCCCACGGATTTTGCTGGGTCATGTGTCTGCAAATACTTTGATATTTCGTCTACTGTTATCTCTCCTATTACCAATCTATCACTTTCGAGTCCTGCAAACATATTTACTGGTTCTGGTAATGGAGCTTCGTCTTCTTTAATAAAAACCGCATTAAAGTAATCATTGAGTACGAAGCCAATCTCTTATTATCATTTACTAAGATGTTATTCTTATCTCTCAGTGGCCCAATACATGTTTTGACGTTTTTCTTACTTCGAACATATTGAAAGAACCTTTTCGGGTTTGATTTGGATTCCTTTGCAATTTTTTCTTCATACTCTCGCTTTTTAGACTTAATTAATCCTTTGCAACGACGCTTTACGAGGAGGAGGAGGAGGAGGAGCAGGAGGAAAAGAAGAAGAGGAAGAAGTCTTGTAGGAGCAAAAACAAAGAGAGAAACACGTTGAAACAAGTTAGTGCTTGTTACGAGGGAGAAACACAAGAATGATGCAGTAACAGTTGAAATAAAAAATTAAAGGTTAAAGTAAAATAATCGTGAAATACGAGTGAGATGTAATTAAGATTTTTTTTTTTATAAACGAGGAAGAGAATAAGATATGATGATTGTTATATGACATGATTAAGTGTTATTAAGAGTTGCATTATTAGTTTCATTAAATCAGAATTTTTATTCCATGCCATGGAAAACGAGCATACGGAATAGAGAGAGAGAGAGATAAGAGAGGAGAGAGAGAGAGAGAGAGAGAGAGAGAGGAGAGAGAGAGAGAGAGAGAGAGAGAGAGAGAGAGAGAGAGAGAGAGAGAGAGAGAGGAGAGAGAGAGAGAGAGAGAGAGAGAGGAGAGAGAGAGAGAGGAGCGAGAGAGGAGAGAGAGAGAGAGAGAGAGAGAGAGAAGAGAGAGAGAGAGAGAGAGAGAGAGAGAGAGAAGAGAGAGAGAGAGAGAGAGAGAGGAGAGAGAGAGAGAGAGAGAAGAGAGAGAGAGGAGAGGAGAGAGAGAGAGAGAGAGAGAGAGAGAGAGAGAGAGAGAGAAGGGAGAAGAGAGAGAGAGAGAGAGAGACGAGAGAGGAGAGAGGAAGAGGAGAGAGAGAGAGAGGGAGGGGAAAAGAGGAGAGAGAAGAGAGAGAGAGAGGAGGGAGAGAGAGAGAGAGAGAGAGAGAGAGAGAGAGAGAGAGAGAGAGAGAGAGAGAGAGAGAGGAGAGAGGAGAGAGAGAGATGAGAGGAGGGGAGAGAGAGAAGAGAGAGGAGGAAGGGGAGGAGAGATAGAGGAGAGAGAGAGAGGGGAAGAGAGAGAGAGGGGAGAGAGGGAGAGAGAGAGGAGAAAAGAAGGAGAGAGAGAGGGAGGAGGAGAGAGAGAGAGAGGAGAGAGGAGAGAGAGGAGATATTGCAACGTTTTATACAGGCTACAGAAACAAGTAAAGATGTTCAGGACCAGTCTCGACCATTTGATTGTGTTGAACTGAGAGAAAGTTATTAATAAGTAGGGGTAAATTATTTTTTTCATCTTTCTCTCTCTTTGTCTCTGTCATATCTACTTAAGCCTATTTCATTATTTTCACTCTATTGTTATTATCATGTGTATCTTTCATTTTTATTATTTTCATTATGACATTTAATTTTTTTACTCCCCATTTTCATTATTTTTCTTCCTGTGGTCAAACACGTCGTAATCGTGATAAATAGTCATATTTTCTCTCATGCTTTCTATCTTTTACTCCCGTTCTGTCATGTCACTTTTATCACATATATCTTTATATTTATGTTTATTAAATGGTGGAACGCCAACGCGAGTTTCGACAGGGGATGCTTGTAGTCCAGCAGCCAGGGTGTGGAACCTTGGAATTTGTGGTGCATAATTGTTCTCTGCGGATTTTGATCACCGAGTGCTCCATTAATAAGAATCCGTCGGGTACAATTATGGTACCCTTGAGCATTTTGAGAAATGGCGGCTAATATACATAATACACCAACGTGGTAATGGTTTTATATTGATAACTTCCTTAATATTTGACTTACAACAGTCATTTTGATGTCTAACCATAGGTTTTTGTGGACAAGGAATCCAATAACACCAATGATATTACAATAGACACTTTTATTTATACGGTCTGAAAAATAGACGGTGTGTTAAACTAATAATACATAACAAAAAATCTAATTAAATTAGACTTGGAAAAGTACAACAACAATATTTCTGAATACCCAATCTAAGATGGCCGCAAAAATGGGTAGCGTATACATTAACATATTTACAGAGAATAATCAGTTCTATATCAACAGAATTTCATGAATCCAAGGGATTAAGCTAATCTATTCCCACTAGAACATAACAAAATACACAAGTGTCTTAGAGACGAGATCTATTGCAGTAGCGTCCAATAAGGAAACTCTCATATAATCAAACACATCAGTCATCACTGTCATCCTCATCATTACTTTCATCTTCATCCGAGTCATTGGCATCCTCTATCCGTTGTTTCAGCAATGTCCAGCGATTCCGACACGTTCTTATTTCTGCTCGACAGCGACAAAAAGCAGAACAGGACATCTGACCAGCCACACAGCCGCACCTCTCAGTTGAGCATGGTGTTTCGCTTGAGCAGCGACATTGGATCAGCTTCTAACAGCTGCTGGAGGAATTTACGTTTGTGGTGGGAGGGTCACTGGCATTAATACACCGAACTCGTCATCAGATACCCAGCCGTTCTCCAAAGGGTTCATATCTGGTGCCTCGCCAGTCAGTGCCGACCTCCAAATGCATGCATGAAAATGTGCCCTTCTCACGTTCTCGACAAACGCTTCACTTGTAGGAGGAAGAGTCTTCAGTTGGTGAACTGACGCAGCACTTTTTCTGCCCATGCTGGAGATCCAATGACTGTATCGGTTATCTGACATACTGTCGTTTGGTCCAACTTTCTCTCCATAGCATGCTGCAATAAACGGGGTTGCTTCTCGAATTATTGTCTCGTGTTGGGCTTCAGGTTGTCCTATGCTGTCCAGTTTAATATCCTGCCTTTAGGACTTTTACTGCTTTGATTTTTCCAATTCCAAAATAGCAACCAACTGTGTTGCATCCTGTTAACGCATGTGCTGCCAGCAGATGTGGGGTAATAGCCTGGTGTTTTATTACGGTGTCTCCAATGTTCACTGAAGTCCTTTCAGGAGAAGTCGGTTCCATGACAAGGCATGCAGAGAGTTGACAGTAGTGGTAGTAATGTACAAGCAATACAAACACGTCTGTGTCATCTGAGATTAATTTGTAATAGTCTTTCTGGTGTTAGAAACAAGCTGGACAACCTGGTGTGGAATGATGACGTCTGCTTCCTCATGGTTAGTTTACAAATCTGATCTCTCCACTCGTACACCTTGCCAGACTTCAACAGGAGTATCAGCTTTCCCTGTGACGACAAGTCTGTTTGGTAACCGGAGTCCTTGCGTTCTATCTAGAAGTTCCTCAGTGATCATCTCAATGAGCCGCTCCTTGTTGTGTGTCACATTGAGAACAACGTCTCGGGAGGGAATTGGCGTTGTCAGCGTAATGACATGTTCCTTGCAATGCTGCACTCCAGCAGATCGTGCAGCCCTTGTGCTACTCTTGATGCTTTTCTTGTGATATTTGTCAAACACTATAAATACGTTGCCCGAAACGGTCATCTTGGAAGGCACATAATCTACAAAGGCATTCACATAATCATTGACGACTCCCTTCTTTGGCCAGTGAACTATCCACATTGCTCCACATCCATCTTTATATATTGCATCTGCGTGGCTTGTGAATGTCCTGGAGGAATGTTCCACTTGGAGAGTCTTCTTGAGCGTAGCTTTGGCTTTAGCTATTTCATTTCAGGTTGGTCCTTTGTGCCATCAAAGAGCAACGTTGGAAGAGGTGCCAGCTCATATCCCATGACTGAATTTACATAAATGTATCGATACTGTAATAATATCATCAGCCTTGAGAAGATTAGTTCACAGTCCATCTGTCTGTAAGGGATAACGAGCGCAAAGATACCACCACTCGTTACCTCCGGATCTCAGGATACGATGAAGTTGGGTAGGGTGAGGGCCGTAAGGGTGATGAGAAACACAGACAAAAATGGGAGATTTTACTGATCTCGCTCACGCTTGAATGAACAAACAAAACTGAAAAATAAGAGACTCACGCCCCTGCTATCGGGTTAGCAACCGCCTTCCTTCAACCATAGGTCGCTGAGTACGGAACTCAGAGACGACGGCAGACAGGAAGGGTAGGTGACCTGGGCAGCAGGGAACGAAGAGGTCTAAACACACAGACGTGGAGAGAGGGAGAGGAACTATCCTTGTTCCGTCGGGGTCACCTCTGCCGGGACAGCCGGTGCCAGGCGCCTCGTAACCTCTGCTCCGAACCCAGAGGGTGTCGAGGCTTCAAGAAACACAGGTCAGGATGTAGTGAAGACTGTCATCGAGGCCACGAACAGGTAAACAGGGGTGGAAGGAGAGGAAGTGTCGTTTGAACGCCGGTAAGTCGTGGTTCGCCCTTACACAGCTCCCCATTAAGAGTTGACCTACGGGTAAAACTTGAACACCACTGTAGTAGAAACATACATTATATGAGAACTAGTTAAGCCGACTAAGGAGGGTCGCTCCAATGTTATCTGCTCCGGACCACGTGAATTATCCGAAACTTATATGCCTGTAGACCTAAGCGCCCTTCGAGCAAGCGGTCGTTCTTTCCCCTTGAAGGTGTGAAGATAAATGAGGGGCTGTGGTCAATTTCAGGGTTTGAACTCTCTGCCCCGCAAAAATATCGAACCGCAGTATCCCAAAACAAAACGGCAAGACACTCACTTTCAATAGTGGAATACCTGCTTTCCCGGGAAGGAGTTTCGACTAGCAAAAGCGACGGGTTGAGGGCAGCCTAGGTGATACTGATGTAGGACTGTTCCAGGCCTCGGCTCGATGCATTGTCCGGAGGACAACAGGGAGGCTGGCATCTGGAAGACGAAGGACAGGGCTAGACGTCCCTAAACATACTTAAGGTGGTTTTAAGCACGTCTCCAAGTCCTCGGTCCAAGGAAGGGGCTCTCCCACAGTCTTCTTCAGGAGATCTGACAGTGGCGCAGTGAAGTTGGCAGCCTGTGGAATGAAATTTTTATAAAAATTTTATCATTCCAAGGAACCCGCGCCCGGATCCTTTTGGTCTGTGGGGGGGTGGAATGCGGCACAAGGTCTCCACCTTATCGGGTTTAGGCTGCAGACGATCCCCGCCGAGGATGAATCCCAAGTAGGATGGTGGGAAAGCCGTAATGGCATTGGAGCTCTTGAGGGTGAGGGCCATGACTTTGATCCCGGGCGAAAACAGCTCTAAGGGTGGAACAGTGCTGGGACAATTCAAGAGTATACAAATACATTGTCAAAATAAAAGGAGAATTGGGTTAAACCGTCGAGGACAAGGGGGCATTCAGCCCGATGTAGGTCGCGCACGCAGTGGGCGAATCCAAAAGGAAGCCGGCAAAAATTCCATGAGGCCAAGATGAGTAGGGAAGGCGACAAAGGCTTGGCCCTTTCTGCGGGGGTTTCCACTTGGTAATAGGCTTACATAGGTCCAGTTCAAAAAGAAGAATGTTGCCCGGAGAGCTTGTACAAGTCTTCCTCTATGTTACAACAAGGCTCCGCATGAAAAAACTGTGACAGAGGGTTTTGCTGGACGATAGTCGATGGCCATACGGTAGTACCGTCAGTCTTGCGTAAACGTACCATCACAACTGGGGAACAATGAGGAGAGGATGATCGTTGAATAATACCTTGATCGAAGAGTAGGTTGACTTCAGTTTCAAAGAATGGCTTAAGGTGGATGGGGACCGGATAGATCTTAGTGTGGGAACCTTTGAGATATCCAGGCCCTTATGTGACATCTGTTGACACACATCACATGACCGGCAGAAATCTCTGATGTCTGCGCCCATTCCGGGCCAAAAAAGAACTTGTCGCAATCTTCAAGCACGTCTCCTGTGGGAAAAGTGACCTACTAAGGGACTCTCAGGCAACCGACCCGTATATAGGACGGCATTCTTTGGGGACAACAAGAGCAAGCCTACCATCCTTCACAGTATATTTGGAAGACACACACTTGCGGTACAGGAGACCGTAGACCGAAGGTAGACGTAGAGAGATCCGTCCTTACAGCACTCTTCCTCACCGGAGTTTGCCTTGTCCCTAAGTGCACCAAGAGTATGGCAACATTCTTGAAGGTGGCCGAAATCCTCTGGGGTCACGTTCAGGGGTTGAAGGGTCGGTAGTACCAACGGGTGAACTCGCTTCATCTGGCTACTGCGAGTCTGCACCGCATAGACTTGAGAGGGAGGAAAGCAGGGTTCCCGCACCCGAGATGAAGTCGATGCGCCTTCGAACGAGGGTGACACTATTTGTAAGTCTTGAGGGGGGCCACAATCAGTGGCAGGTTCAGAGAGGCTTGAGAGTACGTTAGGAGGCTCGCTACCAGGAAGAATGGGGTCATTAGGGTCCCGAGCACCCGGGACGTTACCAATGAGGACGCGGGAGCGTTTCATGGGGGCTCGCACGGCGTTGACCCAACCTTCATAGTAAAGACAGCGGATGTAGCAGTGAACGAGTGGAGACTCACTTTCTCGCCCCAGGTAGTCCTCAACGCGCACCGTAGGGCAGGAAGAGACGTCGGTGGAGGGGAGAGTTTCTTCGGACACTATGACACAGTTGCAGCCGGTGTCCCTAATGATCGTCGATGTCCAAGAACCGTTGATGGTGCCGACAACTGTATACTTAAGAGGGGTTCGGTCGCTCAAACAGAACTCTACCTTGAGTTTGGTGGTTCTTCGGTTCCCTGCTTGAAGGCCTGAGGGTTCCTGGGACATCGTGAACGAAGGTGGCCTTCTTCCCCACAATTGTAACATTTTATTCGAGAGATGTTCCTCAGGTTGGACTGGACGAAGGTACTACTACTAGATGGTGGGGCCCTGGGTCCGGCACCTGTGGGCTTCCTGTTAGGGACGAAGGACTTGCTGGGAGCACCACTGGAGTTAGGCGGGGGGTACGCATTGTGAGCCGAAGCCCATACGTCTGCCTTCTCGACAGCAGTCTTGAGGTTGGTCACCTGCTGTTCTTTAATAAAGAGGCGGATGTCAGGGTGGAGAGAGCTAAGAAATTGATCTAACACCATAAACTCACGTAGGGGCTGGAAAGATTTAGAGACCTGGGACGCTTCCAACCACGAGTCGAGTAGCTGCTGTAGGCGGGTGGAAAACTGCCGGTAGTTCTCCCCGATCCGGATTTTGTTATTCCTGAAGTCCAGCCGGTAAATCTCGGGAGTTTTGCTGAAGCCAGTCAGCAGGGCCTGCTTCAGAAGTAAAAAGTTTCCAATAGTATCCGAGTCAAAGGTGGAGTAAAGTTCGGCAGCGTCACCAGTCAGTAAACTACCCAACCGGACAGCGAGCGAGTCCTCCTTGAGTTGTAGAAGGCGATCCGCTCGAACCTGGTGAGTTAGGAAGCGATGTCTTCGCCCTCATGGTATGCGGGCAGGCTGGGGCGGCTTACTAAGTGGTCTTGTGATTGTGCCCAACCTGACTGCTGAGTTAACTGGAGCTTAGCTAGCTCAACTGCCGCTCTTTTTCTCTCTCCTCACGTCCACGTTCTTCTCGTTCTCGTTCACGTTCTTCTCGGTTTCGTTCACGTTCTATGACTCTTTCTTCACGTTCAAAAGTTTTCTGTCGAATAACAAACTGAGCCACGTCAGATCCTGAGAGGCCAAGACTCTCAGCCTGGGTCTTAAGTTCATCAAAGTTTGACATTTTGGCTAATAATAACTATACTAACACCACAACAAACTCAACACCTAAACGCAATATGACACATCAAAGCACAACGTCACAGCTTAGAAACAAACATAACAAAATATAACTAGTCGTCCGAGAGACAACAAGACTTGGCGTCCCACTAATCACTACACCAGAAAGGCTTGGTGAACTACCCGAAAGCCTCGGGTGTAACGGCTGCTTGCACACAGCTTTGAACAATGGATGGGGTTAGAAGGCTCGTTAGCCCGCACCTAACCCATGTGCACTAGGGTACGCCGTAGGTCCAGTGAAAACTGATTTATAGATTATTTCGAATTTAGCCGGGTGTTTTCTTATGTACAATTGAATTATAAGGGTGGTTTGTCTACTTCAACTTTTTGGTTTGAGCATTTTTGCTATGCAAAAATGGACTTTTATATTTATATGCAAAACATAGCTTAAAGTGCGATTTTGCATAATAAGAATTGCTCAAAAGCATACATGGAATTAGCTAAAATCGTCATTAAATTCCATTTTACATAGGAAATTGGCATGCCAAAGTTGAGAAAAAGAATTTTTGTTATACGGCGTACCCTAACCAGGGTACCAAAATAGTTGGATTGGGTTACGATGGGAGGAAGAACAAGACAGGGCGATGGTGCCCGACAGCTATGGGAAACTGCACCCAAGGTTGATCACTGATCAGGGAGGAGCATGTCTCAGTGACAGAGGAGCCATCTGGAAGGTACCCTTGGTACTTTGTACCAGAGGACCCGGTGCCACCTGAGAAGCCTGCGTTCAAGGTGGCTCAGCCTCTCTATGATCTGCTGGTGACATACGACTCCACCGACTCACTGATCGTATGCAAGGTGACTCAACTAGGGCCAACACGGGGTGGAAAGGTGGTACTCACACCCATTTGGAGAAGATGCTGGGACGCAAACTCTTCTGGAGTATATGCGTGTTGCACACAAACGAGTTGCCCCTACGCCACCTTATCACCAGCATCGACGGGCCTACCTCATCTGACACTGGCTTCACAGGTCCAGTGTGCAGTCTGCTGTCCAGCGTAAATGAGATGCAGTACAATGCAGAGTTCAGAGGAGTGCCAGGCGGTGAAGATCTCACGGAGATACCGGAGTATATCCTGGTCAACATGTCCACTGACCAGCAGGGTCTCCTACCAGCTGGTCCAGGCTGTGAAGCGGGGCGTTCTCCCGTCCGAGCTGCAGGAGATCAAGTGTGGCAAGGTGTCCCACTCCAGATGGCTCACCACAGCCCAGTCGCTCGTGTACATGTGGACCAGAAAGCATGGACTGACTGGCAAAGGAACTGATCACCCTGGAAATCCTAGTCAAGTACTGGCTGCAGGTGTACTTCAAACTCTACTACGACATCAAGGTTCACCACAGACTAGAGGACGGCCCCAAGCACATCCTCACGCAGCTCAGAGTGATGAGGTCGCAGCCCAATACACGTGGTAGTTCCTGTTCCAGCAGGCCAGAGACGGGTTCATCAGGGCTCGGGCCCACCACCGGGAGACCATGCCCTGCTTCAGGTCTTAGAAGGAAGGACATGATGAACACGTTCTAGGCCAACGTAGAGGCTGTGACACTGTGATGTAGTGCCTGATGAACCAACTAATCAGAAAGAGCTTACCACGCTAGTAATTTGGAACTCATATTGGTGCATGATGTAATACACAGAACCAACCGGACACTGCGTACTCATTTAAGCATTACTCGATAAGGGTGCAATATAAAAGTGCGATTTTGCATAGTAAGAATTGCTCAAATGCAAAAATGGATTCAGATAAAATCGTCCTAGAATTCCATTTTACATAGGAAATTGGCATGCCAAATTTGAGAAACAGAATTTTTGTTATACGGCGTACCCTAATGTGCACGCTCGAATCACACGAGGCTAGCGAAATGCTGTTATAGCCACAACTACTATATCACAACACTGCTACACACTGACGTAGAACACGAGTTCCTGGGGCACTGACAGCACTTCCATTTCACCACCACCCCACGGCACACTACACAACCACGTATCCTGGCGAGGTCGCCACTTGTAAGGGATAACGAGCGCAAAGATACCACCACTCGTTACTTATGGATCCCAGGATACGATGAAGTTGGGTAGGGTGAGGGCCGTAATGGTGATGAGAAACACAGACATAAATGGGAGATTTTACTGATCTCGCTCAACGCTTGAATGAACAAACAAAACTGAAAAAATAACAAACTCACGCCCCTGCTATCGGGTTAGCAACCGCCTTCCTTCAACCATAGGTCGCTGAGTACGGAACTCTGAGACGACGGCAGACAGGAAGGGTAGGTGACCTGGGCAGCAGGGAGCGAGGAGGTCTAAACACACAGACGTGGAGAGAGGGAGAGGAACTATCCTTGTTCCGTCGGGGTCTCCTCTGCCATGACAGCCGGTGCCAGGCGCCTCGTAGCCTCTGCTCCAAACCCAGAGGGTGTCGAGGCTTCAAGAAACACAGGTCAGGATGTAGTGAAGACTGTCATCGAGGCCACGAACAGGTAAACAGGGGTTGAAGGAGAGGAATTGTCGTTTGAACGCCGGTAAGTGGTGGTTCGCCCTTACACTGTCCCTTTTTATCAGTGGTATGTGTTCTCTTTGCTTGATTTCCGGCAATGGTTTTGACTCGGTTTACAATCGGCTTGTGGAATCCTTCTGGCCAACTTGATTCAAACGCTTGTCTTTGCTGGATTCCAATGGTCTGGGCATTTTCCACATTCACTGTCTCTGGATTAATCCTTCCGGTTACAATGTTGACAAGTCCCTGAGGATGTTCATCAGTCTTTAGTGGATGAATGCACAACTTCAGCTTTTCACGCACAGCCGTCCTGTCCTTTTCATCATATGCGATTTGGGACGGCATCTCCTCCTTGTGCCTCTGGTTATCTTTGTACTTTCTGTTCTTCATCTCTGCTACGTCTTTCAGTAACCGGCTGCATGAATGTAAGCTAAGTGCCCAACGACTAACAGCAGACTGGTTCATGGTTAAGCCTGTGAGACCGCGTGGCCCATGTCCATATCGCATAAATATCGTCTCTACATACATATCAGTCCACATGCCATTCCAGATTCCCTTTGTATAACGTTGGACATGCTCGCCTTTCACAATAATTGTCATCTTTTGACCTCCTATGACTTTATTGTTGACGAAATTCATATATCATTAGTTTGTGGTGATAAAGCTAATCAATAGAAACATTTTGGTGGTAAAAACATTGTCAAAAGTCTGTACATGTGTGATCTATGCCCGTTTATTATTACCCCTACCTCAAATTTTCAGTCCCAAACAGTGATTCCCATTCCTATCTTCAGTCGTCATTTTTGCAAAATGATCAAGGATGCAGATGTTGCACCCGACAGATTCCAAAACTAGAGGTTTTAGGCTATTAAAATCCGCAAAGAAAAATTATGCACCAGAAATTCAATGTTTCAGCCTAAATATGGGGTTTGGCCACCGGACTATTGTAGCCTATGTTGATCTCAAGAAGGCGTTTGACTCAGTGCATCGTGAGTCACTCTGTGATATTCTGCGACTTTGCAGGTATCCTGCAAGGACTATTGGTTTTATGACTGGTCTGTACACTGGGACTGAGAGTGCTGTGAAGTGTGGGGGAGGTGTATCCAGCTTCTTTCCTGTGAATACATTTGTGAGGCAGGAGTGCGTCCTTGCCCCATCACTTTTTAACACTTGTATGGACTGGGTATTGGGCAAGGTTTTAGATCAAAGTGATTGTGGAGCATCCCTCGGCAACATCAAGATCACTGATCTTGTTTTTGTCGATGATGCAGTAATCTTTGCTGAGTCGCTGGAGGTCCTGGTGATGGCTCTTGCGGCGCTGCATGAGAAGGCAAAGCATTTGGGACTTAAGGTCTCCTGGCTCAAGACCAAGATCCAGGTGTTTGGAGGCTTACTAGATGAATAAGTACAGTCTGTTCATGCATGCGGCGAGGACATTGAGATCTTGAAAAGTTTTAAATACCTTGATAGCGCAGTCCATAATGAAGGCGGGTCACGTCAAGAAGACTTACGGCGGATTGGCAAAGCCCACGGTGTTATGGATTCGCCCAGGAGTAGTATTTTGGTGCTGTCGGTACCTGTGCAGGAAGACAAAGATCCAGATCTTCAAGTCACTTGTGATCCTTGTCTTACTCAATGGTTGTGAGACATGGACACTGAATAGCGACTTGAAGAGGCGAATTGATGCCTTTGGTAATAAGTGTCTTCGCAGAATCATGATGTATCGCTGGGATGATTAGGTGTCAAATCAGCGATTGCAGCGTGAGACTGAATCGAGGCCTATTACCTGCATAGTCCGTCAGCGCCAACTTCGGCTATATGGCCATGTGGCACGCTACCCTGAAACCGATCCTTCCCATCGGGTTGTATCTGTAAGAGACAATCCGGCGTGGAGGAGGCCAAGCAGAGCTCGTGGCTTGGGAAAGTCGATGTTTCTTGTCGAAAGTTGTTTGGTATGGGAGGGTAGCCTGCATGGGGATTCACAGCGACGTCATAGGGTGGGCAAGGCGACGCACCTCCCGGCGTATGCCCCCAATGATTGATTATGTTTCTCTTCGATCTCCCTTTTTCTCCTAACCTTAATTGTTTTGTCTCTCTCTCTCTCTCTCTCTCTCCTCCTCTCTCTCTCCGATCTCCTCTCTTCTCCTCCTCTCTCTCTCTCCTCTCTCTCCTCCCCTCTCCTCTCTCTCTTCTCGTCCCCTCTCCTCCTCCCTCTCTCGTCTCTCTCTCTCTCTCATCCTCCTTCTCTCTCTCGTCTTCTCTCTCATCTCTCTCTCTCTTCTTTTTTTTTTGTTTTGTTTTTTATTTAAACTTAGTACATTTGGTGTTATTAAACCTAAAGCTTTAGGTTTTACACTAGAGCTATCTATAGCTACATATAATATAAAAAAGAAATTTTATATTTAATAATAATTTAGGCCATCAACCAGCTGTTTACCACCCGCTTAAAGTCTTGTAGCGAGGCGTGGTGGTGGAGGTCGGTTTGGTGAACTAACTGGTTCCACAGACGGCCGTAGCGGGGTAGGAAGGAACGTAGGTGGTGCTCTGTCCTGGAGAAGGGCACAGTCACTTGCTCCTGTCTGTGTGGGGCGACGAGGGTGGAGTGAAGGGGCGGCCGGGGCCTGGGGAGCTTGATGGCTGCCAGATGGGGCGTGTGGAGATTTAGTGCCTTGTACATGACACTTAAACCTGCCACATTCCTGCGCTCCTGGAGGGGTTGGAAGGAGTCAGGCGCGTGGTGGGGACGTTTATCGCTAACTAGTCGCTGGGCTCTTCTCTGGACGTGGTCTAGTGTGGCCAGGTTAGAGGGCGGGCAGGAAGACCATGCTAGGGGGGAGTATTCCATTAGGGGACGTACCTGAGCCTTGTACATAACCTCAACCCCCTTGGCATCTAAAAGGTGGGAGATGCGCCGGACACAGCTGAGTCTCCAGGCCGAGTTTTTAGCTACTCTCCTGGCATGACTGGTGAAGGTCAGTCCCGCGTCAAACTCCACCCCAAGGATAGAGATGGATCTCTGAAGGGGGAGTGATCTGCCCTCAAGCCGTATGTCCGGTGCAGGCAGGTTGGTGATGGACACCTTTGTCGTGGCTTTGGTTTGGACATCGTCGGAGCCTTTGACAGGGTGTGGCACCGAGATCTCGCTGCCAAGCTGAGGAGCCTGGGAGTGCGCGGAAG
>JACEEZ010012495.1:15000-23125 GCA_016584305.1 Chionoecetes opilio | reverse complement strand
TTTTTTCCCCCCCGAAAGATTGCGTTTCGTTTGCCACCACGAGACTCGGCACGGATTATAAAATAAGACTATGTGTGTAGAATTTGTAACAAAATATTTATTATGACCATATAACTGAAAAGCCGCTCCAAAATTATAATACAGTTATACTTATGATTGCCATTTTAAGGTTAACGAATAAATACTGCAATAAATAATTTCGCCCTATACAAATCCCTCCTGAATACGAACGTGTAACCAGGCTGTAGATAAAACGCCATACAAGTGAACTACATTATAATTCATAAGAATACGTCTCCTCCATGTAATTCATATGACAGTTTAGCTGCAATCTTATAACACCATACCCGCCAGTGTGGTGCGGTTGGTAGAGTCACAGACTCGAGTGTAGAGTCCCTGAATTTGGTCAGCGGTTCGAGTCCACCAAGTTCGTCGGGCGTGGTGGCGCTCTGTATAGTCAACAACCTTGTAGTTGGTACTTGCAAAGTGTCTAGATAGGATCAAAGTATCTTATCTTATAACACCATCGCCTTGAAGAGATGTTTTTTCTATGGGGTGAAATGATTTACTTATGTATCTATATTCAAGAACTGTTAAAAATGACACTCATAAGTAAACACTGTTGTGAAGATTTTGCAGTGACTTTTCAGTTATACTCTTAATTACTTTTTTTTTTTTTCTGAGTTTTTTCCAAACATATGTCTGTTTTACAATCACTGCTGAGATTCAAGGTGTCAACCAAAACACCTTATGTAGTACGTATATCAGGTTAGCTAAGGCAAATTATACAGGAACAAGTATCACGAGATCGATTCACTCTAGACGGACAGTTTGCCAAACACGATAATGCAGACTAAGCTCACATAATTCAAAGGTAAGCATACACATGATATATTCCACCAGATATTACTGTGTATTACACGTAAATCTTGACATGTGTATTCCACGGGTACAATTTCACATTAATTAAATTTGCATATTAGATCACATATCCATGTGTGTTCCACGTGTAGAATCAACATGTTTTTCCACATGAATTATGCGACATTTACCCACTGGGTAGGTATAAACATCGCCGGCGCGGTTATATTTGATGCGCGATGTATTTAATTAACGCTAATGTATGCATGGCGGTACTGCATTTATTAAAAAACGAAATATATCAATGACAAGCTAATAAAATTCTGCTTCTATTGATATGTTCCATCTTATAAGTTGTCCCACAAAGTTTTACATGACGACGAGTTTAAGTGAAATTTAAGGTCATGCATATTTCTTCAGAGTCTCATAATGACATTTATTTAATGTGTTTTACTGTGTTTTATGTGATAATCTTATAGAACAAACATTTCCGAAGATAACAGTATATAATTTATACATGTGTAACATGATAAACTGTGGGTCATGCCTTGAGAACTTCCGCGGTCTAGAGTGAACGGAGAGGCCCTGGCATTAAGATGCGCCCATTAGCGTTTAACATAGGGTCTATGTATGGCGGTACTCTGTTTTATCAAGAGACCCTAGTGGCTACGACGCCTAGTCCAGGGGTTCGAATCCGACCTGGTACTGTTACACAAATTGTTATTATCATTATATTCATATCATCATTATTGTTATTATTATTGTTATTATTATAGTTATTATTATTAATAGTAGTAGTAGTATTAATACTAATGCTAATATTATTTTTATTGCTATGATTAGTGTCATTGTTATTACCATTATTGTTATCATTATCACTATTATTATCATTATCATTATTTTTATTGTAATTATTATCATCATTATCATAATTATTATTATAATTAATAGTGTACTATTATTATTGCTATTGTTATCGTAATTTGTTTCATAATCATTCCTAATATTATATTATCACCTTTAACATTATTTATATCATCATCATTATCATCATCATTATTATCCTTAGCGGTGTCATTGTTACCATTATCATTATTCTTAATATAATCATCATCATGCACTCGTAGATAAGAATTACTTTCTTACAATCTCATGATTTTTCCTGCAATGATTTCCTCCTTATGTTTTACGTCATCAGAAAAGCCATAATGTTTGTAGTAGAAATCGAGACAACCTGAGAACATCCCCCCGAGGCTATGTGCCATGACAGCCCATTTTCCCTGGGGTAGAAGCCATGACAGCACACTTTGGGTAAGGGGATAAGCCTGTCAGTGTCAGAGAGATGTCTCACCCATTTTGGGGTGGGGTGAGACATCTTGCTTGCAGGCACAACGTGGTTGCATAAGGGTTTACTTGGCGGTGGTGGAGAATGGTGAAGGTCATATGTCACGCGCATATTAATGAGTTTGGAAGGTGGGGTTGCTACGCGCTCACTGAAGGTCATCCAAGGTTTTTTCCTCATAGCGACTCGCAGCAACCCTCCCATTTTGGTTTCTAAACTGGAAGTTTATGTAAGAAAGGTTGAGGGGGAGAGGTGTGGAAGGTGTATATAAAATGGGGCCCAACAGTGAGGATATGCGTCTGCGATCCTGTCTGGGGCTGGAAAGGTATGAAAGTACCTAGAAAAAAAACTGTTCAAAGTGCTATGCGATTCTGAATGAGAAATATCATTGTTGCACGCAGTGTCCATCATGTGGAAAATATATAAACATCCACTCGCAGCGGTTTCACAGAAAAGTTGGTTTTAGAGGTGAGTTAAACTTTTGAATTATTTAGAAATACAAATACTGTCAATGATCCACCTACTATACAATTCCCTTATTGAATTAATTACAAACCTTTTGTTATCATTATTATAGGTGAAAAAGGCAGATCTTCAAAGAAAATGAAGAGACCTAAGTTTTCACAGGATCATTACTCTCAACCTAGAGTCCTAGACCTTCCACAAGCAATACTACTTCATCTGATCATGGAGTGTTAGGTAAGTTATTATTATATATATATATCATTATTATTATTATTTTCATCGTTTGTTGAAACAGTAGTATTTTTTCATATACAACTATTATTATTATTTATTTTCTTTCTTCGCATTTCAGTTATGGATGGTGGAGGACCTTCAACAAGCAATAATCCTCCCACAATAGCATACAGAAGCAGTTTGTCCCCTACAGTCAATCAAAGAAATAGAGTCATCCCTTCTCTTAGCCATAGATTTAATTTTCTAGACAATAGTTTATCACAGATAAGAGTTACAGTACCCCAGTCTCACACACGTGATCCTGTGTTAACTCTGTTAGGTTTCACTGACTATTTTCGAGGAGTAATTAATGGGGAAATATCGCGACTCAATGCTCAGTCTGTAGGCATTTACTTTGTGTTCTGTCTGATTTTAAGGCGTGAGCCGATGCAGATAGGGGAAGACTCTCAAAGAACACATTTCATACACACCTCGCGAATGTTTGTTACAAGAAATACAATTGATCAGACACTGGATTCCTTTCGGGAATACATTGAGAAGCATATTGAAGATAAGCTGTCTATGGTAGAGGGAAGTGGTTTCATTTTGGAAAATACTAAATTTCTCGATATTTTCATAACTAGGAATGTAGTACCACAGGCTGTTGGATCATATGTTGAGTTTCCTACAGGAGTAAGAGGAGGTAAGCAAATATTTAACCCTTAGCCAGTGAAAGATGAGGAAAATAATTGTTGTGTCTTACAATGCCTGGCAGCACATATCTTGTATAAAAAGGAAAAAAGAAAAAACATGCAGAGACAGGTAGACACTTGGAAAAAATGTAGACGTTTCATTAAGATACCGGTGGGTCAAATGTCGTCTTGGGAGAGCATAGATGCATTGGAAAGGGAAAACTAAATGAGTATTTTTGTATATTCGTTAACTGAAAATAATGTATTAGCTATATCAAGAATAGGGAGTTCCAAATTCAGTGATAAGGTTTCATTGCTACTTGTGGAAAATCGACATTGCTGCTTAATTCACAATTTAAAAATAGTCTACGAGGGTTTCTCACGAAGAAAACAAAAGATGAGTAAATATTTTTTTTGGATTTGTTTCGCCGACTTGGAAAATCATTCTGGAAAACTTGCTCATTCAAAGTTCTGCACTTCACTGCAAAATAAAGTTTCCTCTTTAAACCTGAACCTGAATCCCAGGTTCAAATTTTTTTTTTTTTTTTACTTTTCAAAAACATACTCACCACCTTATTTGCTTTTTTTTATTTCGAAAGTGTACTTACACCTGACAACCAAGAATCACACATACTGAATACACACTTTCCTATAGCGTACAGCTATATCATTGCAGATAGGGAGGATAATCTCCTCGATCCTTTTACTTATACTGGAGAAGATGCAGCTACTCATTTCATTGATAAAGTTACTTTGTCCTATGAAAACCTTAAGGAACAATCCCTAACTTTCCCATACCTATGTCAGTTGAAGATGAAGAAAGATTTCAGAATCTGAATATCTGTGAACTTTGTGAAACTCCTTTCACGACGGAATATGATAAGAACAGACATCACGATCATCACTTGCAATTTACCAATTATATAGGAGCATACTGTAGTAGGTGCAACTTGCAAATCAAGGACAAATCTAGGAGACATGTTCTTTTAGCTCATAGCATGAGTTATGATGTACGTTTGATATTAAAAGAAATGGAACAGGATCTACCCATTGATGTTATGTGCAAGCATGGACTCAATTTTTTTCAAGTTGATATAGGAAAACTGAGCTTTATTGACAGTCTAGGTTTCATGAGTGGTAGTCTGGCAGACCTAGCAAGGGTTCATATTCAGTCAGGAAATTCCCTCAAGTTTACCAATGCTATAGTTGGTATTTTGGATGATCAAGCAAAAATGCAACTACTATGTAGAAAACTAATTTTTCCCTATGAATACGTAGACAACATGAATAAACTCGGAGGAGAAATGCTTACCCCATCGAGAGGCATTTTACAGTGAGTTGAAAGGGTCACACATTACCACTGAAGATTATTCTCATGCTCTAAAATTTTTTGAAATTTTTAATGTAACAATATTAAAAATTATCTTTCCTTGTATCTTAAAGTTGATTGTGGTCTACTTGCTGACACATTCACACAATGGAGAAGAACACTACAAAATCAGTATGAGCTAGATGTGGTAAATTATGTTTCTCTCCCATCTTTCAGTTTTGATAGCTGGCTCATGTCTTCTAAAACTGAAATAGAGCTCATATTTGATTTATCATTAATTAATCTAATTCAAAAAAATATTAGGAGGTTTTACAAGTGCTATACGTTGTTGGATGAAAGCAAATAACCAATACATCAATCCTGCTTTTGATGCAAGGAAAGATAAGTCTAGGTATATTTTATATCCTGATTATAACAGTCTCTCTGCTTCTGTAATGTGTGAGTCTCTTCCTATAGGTGACACCAGTAAGCTTTGTGATGGAGAAATGAATGATCTTATTTCCAAGGGTCTAGACACACTTCCTACAGACGGTGAAGTGGGTTACTGGATATTATGTGATACCAAAAAAGTATCCCCAGAAGTAGCCCGCTTGACAGATGACTTCCCTCTTGGATTGGAGCATAACAAAATCAATGTAGATCATCTTTCATCTTATTCAAAAGATATACTGAAAAGGGAAGGTAGAAATATCCAACAAATACTATAAACTTGGAGGTTCTCATTCTGCAAAAAAAAGATTATTTCATTTCATTTTTAGGAGAATTTTACGCTCTCTGTACTGTTAATCGCTATTACTCGATTTTCTCTCAAAGGAATTGCCCTCTTAAAGTGGGGATTCCTCACGCATTTCAAAATTCCTTTTTGTTACCTCAGACTTTGGTTTACGTAGCATAATTTACCGGATTAAATAAAAATTTACCAAATAAGGAATTTGAACATAGCTTATACATACCCTTTTTATCTTTTGTTGTGGCTTTCTTGCGTAGGTCTATGTTTTTTGTTACATATTCCTTCAAGTATGGTTCTTGCCTAAACTTGAAAATGGCATGAACTTTATCAATTTCAAGTCCGAGCTTCAATATATGCAGGAGCGGTAGGCTCCTACCTATAAGAATATCTGCAGCAGCCTAGCGCTCCTGCAGATATTGAAGCTCGGACTTGAAATGGATAAAGTTCATACCCTTTTCAAGTTTAGGCAAGAACCATACTTGAAGGAATATGTAACAAAAAACATAGACCTACGCAAGAAAGCCACAACAAAAGATAAAAGGCTATGTATAAGCTATGTTCAAATTCCTTATTTGGTAAATTTGTATTTAATCCGGTAAATTATGCTACGTAAACCAAAGTCTGCCGTAACAAAAAGGAATTTTTGAAAAGTGTGAGGAATCCCCACTTTAAGAGAGCAATTCCTTTGAGAGAAAATCGAGTATTAGCAATTAACAGTACAGAGAGCGTAACATTCTCCTACCCTCAGTTTGTAGGGCTTATGATGGATTTATATAGCTTGCAAAATATAAGATGTATAATTTCTGGTATGACATTCTTAAGAAACATTATGGGGAAAAAGTGAAAGGTATCAATATAGATACAGATTCTTTTATTTTCTCCATTGAATGTGAAGATGTCTTTGAAAAACTAAAAAATCTACCTCATGTTGATTACATTGATACATCAAATTTCTCCCCTGAACATCATATGTATAATGAAACACATAAAGTAAAGCTGGGTTTTCTTAGAAGTGAAGTTGGAGAAAAACTAATTTCGGAAGTATGCTGTCTGAAACCTAAGTTATATTCTCTGCTCTTACATTCAGGAGCAGAAATAAAGACAGGTAAAGGTATCCCTAATAGTGAGAACAAAACTACAACACAAACAATACAAAGAAGTACTAATGGGTGGGGACTCATGCGTTATTAAGGCTACTAATATAGTCATATACAGGGTCAACTTAGTACAATCCAATCGATGAAGCGTGGTTTGAGTGAATTTGAAGACAAACGTTTCTATAATTCTCCTACCGAATCAGTGAGCTACGACCACCCTAAATTGTAGAAAAAGGAAAATATGTTTAGTTTAAGGTTACTAAAGCTTCTCAGTTTTACTCAGGGAAAGGAGAAGGGAGAAGGAGAAAGGAGAAAGGAAAGGAGAAGGAGAAGGAAAGGAAAGAAGGAGAAGGAAAGGGAAGGAGAAGGAAATGGAGATGGAGATGGGGGATGGAAAATGGAGATGGAAGGGAGATGGGATGGAGGATGGAATGGGGAAATGGAGATGGGGATGAAGATGGAGAGGGAAAGTGGGATGGAGATGGAAGGGGGGAGGGAATGGAGATGGAGATGGGTTTGGGGGGGAAAACAGCTTCTGGTATTCCCTTAAGGAAAAAAAAAAAAGTTTAACGAGTATTTCCCCCTCTCAAAAGAAGGACTAGGGGAAAGGGAAAAATCATAATACTTTGTTCAACTCAGCAAACCATCGATAGTCACCTCTTCATCAACGAGGGAACAAAGGGGGTTCGATCAAAAATGATTGACGTTGGAAATTTGGCCCTGCGGTATTGGGGTCTGGGGGTTTGCAGGGGCATTCCCCGGGGCTTCATGCTTTGGGGAGCGGGTGTGAAAACTTTTTATTTGCTCTGGCTACCCAAAGGAAAAGATAAAGGTTTTGGGAAGCTTGTGAAAGGGGCGAAGGGTTCTGTATCTTAAAACTTTTCACAGATCTGGGATTTTCGGGGAATGAAAACCAACAAGACTCTTCAATAGATTCACCAACACGCGAGGGTTAAGGGGGGCCTTCACGTTCACTGAAAGGGCCCGGGAACACAAGATCGTCGGTGCTAATTCATTTTCCCCCGTTATCAAAAATGTTTTTGTGCAAAAAAGGGGCCAGATCAAAATCGGGACAATTGCCCGGCCCTTTTTTGAAAAACTCCTTGAGGGCACATAAACGCTTAGGGCCAACTATCAGGCGGCTATCTGGGGGGACGCAGCCTTAAAAACCTCCCAAAAACTTTCCCAGAAACCAAAAATCGGGCAGGACTGGCGGGGAACCCTTCGATGATGGGGGGGGTTTTCGCTAAAAATCCGATGGATGGGGGGTTCTCCAGCCCCAGATGTCGTCTTAAATCTCATTTAAATGCACATGCAGAAGGACGTGTCACCGTCAGATTGCCCCTTTGGAAATACGGGAAGGGGTTTTTGAAGTGCACTTTGTTTTTTGTTAAA
>JACEEZ010012495.1:0-10000 GCA_016584305.1 Chionoecetes opilio | reverse complement strand
TTTTTATAACTTGTTCTCCTTTTTCTTTGTACCGCACACATTCATCCTGATACAATTATCACAAACGAATGAGTGAAAAGGTAGATGATAAGTTTTAAAAAGGATCCCATCTGATTTTACGGTTAACTTTTGATGGAAACTTCCTCTCTTAAATAAATGAGTTATAGCTTGCGGATTTCTGATGTAAGATCCGGTAAATCGACCGAGCTTTACCATCATACTAAGTCAGAATTTACTAGAATCATAAGTCTGTTTCCCGGTTACCCATAACGAATGATCTGAATTATGTTAGCATTCCGAATGGCAGATAAAATATTTCCATTTCATCCCAATGTATTAATAGATTATTTCTTAGTAAAGAAATAATCCCTTCGGCATACTGAAATTCCAATGGTTTCAATAATATTTTCATGGTATTTTCGCGAGTGGAATTTTCGGATCTTGTGACGACCTCGATACGTTTTGACCTGTTTCCGTAGTTGGTTTGTTGAAAATGAAGCTTCCACCTGCGAAGTGGTAGGGGATGGTAAAAGTTTTGCTTCTACTTCTGTTTTAGGAAACCCAAAGCAATTCTCAAACGGACATTATTTAATAATCTACCTATTAGTGATGTGACGATTGGGAGGAGAACACTTAAGATTGACCCCCCAGTAGCGAATAATAATTTTTTTCTTTTTCTTCAAAGGTTTTTTTTTTAGGAGCAAGCTGCCTTATTAAAGCTTTATGAGGGTGAAGCTTTTTTTATAATTTCATTTTTTGTATTTAATTCTTTTTTTTTTATTCCCAAAATTTTTTGGATAAGCAATCTAATTCTTGTTTTCGACAATGAGCAAAATTTTTATGTCTGTAGAGCGGTTTTATATCTTTCAGAAACTTGATAAATTCACGATTGCTCGGATCAGAGATTTTTGGATGTCCGAGGCATTTTTTCCATTCATTAAAGCGTTTTTGGATAAGATTTCCAGCGTACATAATACTCTAGATTACCGTCTTTTTTTCGCGATCTTATAATTTAAATAGGAAAAGTTTCAGGAGCTATTGGTAGGGATAAGCTCGTCTCTGTAAAATTTTCCCTTTTTATTGCTTCACCTCCCCAGTCTTCCAAGTTAAAGGAGGGTATACTGATAGGGAAAAATTCATTTTTTTAATCTGAAAATTTCTTCTGTTTTTTGTATTGTATATCCAGTTGCAAACCTATGACTTCGATCAGAAGAAAAAACGTGCACAAAGTCACAGACTCCTAAATCAGAACTAATGGAGTTTTTCTCTTTTGCTTGGTTTTTATACATTAACCTAAAACTGTTTTGCGCCATGCTTTCGGATTAGATAAAGCATGCCCCGGGAAAGGTCTTTCCTTTTAATCCTCCGTGAGAAGAGTTATTATAATCTAACACCAGGCTATTCAAAACATTGAGATACTATACCGTCTGGGGAGCTGTAAGATATATGTATAATGTATATCTTATGCTTCAGCGTGCGAATTGCGCGTTCACAAACACTTGCCTTAGTCTCTTGAGAGTACACACTATAAATGATTTTTTTTTTCTTTCCAAAAAAGACTACTTTCCTATTGTAAAATTCCTTTCCTCTATCAGAAAAAATGCGACTATAGCCTCTCGTTTCTGGTTTTTATAATATCTTAGAGAAAGCTTTAACCATGCTAACACCATCTTTTTCGTTTTAATGGTTCAACTAGCATATTCTTGAAAAAAACATCTACACAAACAAGTAGATACCGGACATTCTGATTTTCCGGTTGTAGAAGCCGATATCAGCTAAATCACAGGATAAAATTATTGTAGGACCGGTGGAAACTTTTTTTCTTCGTGGAAATTTCTTCCTCTGTAATTTATGTAATGTGTAAACATGAGATCCATTGAGAAATTCTTTACATCTTTGAGTCTAATATTTGGGTTGATTTATTTCGCCTTTCGATATAATTTATCAATTCCCCCTAAACCTGCTGGTGACTTGCCTAAAGTATATAGATTTAAGCAATTCCCTCATACATAAACTACCTCACATGGAGGCTCACCGACAAAATTTGATCGGATACCTATTTAACGGGTGTTTTTTTTAGACAAATCAAAAGTAGATATCCATACTGTCCCATTTATTACAGCCTGCTTGTATGCGAGTAGGACATGATCTGTATGCTTTTTCCCGTAAACTCGTCTCACAAGACACTTCACTTGACCTATTCATGTAACGTAAAAAGATAAAATGTTGCTAAGAGGATGTCGCGGCACAAGGAGCTTTCATAAGAGGTTCGTGTTATCATGATAAAACCAATTCGGGAAAAAGAAANTTCCCCGTAAACTCGTCTCACAAGACACTTCATTTGACCTATATCATGTATACGTAATAGATAAAAGAGTTGCATTAAGAGAGATGTCGCGGGCACAAGGAGCTTTCATGAAGAGGTTCTGTGTTATCATGATAACACTCAAGTTCGAGTGAATGAACCTTTAATGAAGGCATCCACCACTGCTTGTGAACGCATAAAATGAAGATAAAGATAGTCTAGAAGTAACAGTATTTCTCATCTGAATTTCCATCTTCCAATGGATCTATGATATCTTTAAACACTACAACTTTAGCGGAAATACTTGCATCTTCTTGCAATGGATGGTATTTACCCCGCAAATAAAAAAATTCGAAAAATTTGTAGAATATTTTTGTATAAGTTTGTTTACTAAGAAACTTTTTTCCAGAAATTAGAAAATTCAGCCACAATAATTCGAGCTGGATCGCGAAATATATTTATCTCTCGTCTGTATATACGTTATCCATGGGGGACTATGTTCTAACTGATGGAAGCAGGTTTCAGCCAGGATTAATACAATAAATTGAATTTATTCTAATTAAACTCATAAATAAAAAAGATGGAGAAAAAAAAAATAACAAAAATATACAATTTTCGTACTCAATTTGCCTTCCTTGAGAGTGGTATTTTTTGAGACCATCTGCTGCACTCACTCTTTCTGTAAAATGTGGATCAATCCTCACCAGAAGGGTGGAAACTGTCTATCGCAACTCTTATGTCGCGAGCACAAAAAAAAAAAACCGTGGCTTACACGCACACGCACACGCACACGCACACGCACACGCACACGCACACGCACACGCACACGCACACGCACACGCACACGCACACGCACACGCACACACACACGCACACACACACGCACACACACACACGCGCACACACACACGCACACACACACACACACACCTCAAATCCATTAGTAATAACCTTTTGTTCAGTAATAAAAAAAAAGACCTTTCTTTTTCCTTCTCCATCTCATAGATTTAACATTTTTTTATCCCTCTTCCTTGTAAAACTATCCTTTAAAAGTACAGAAAAAACTAGTCGCTAGCCTTATCATTTCAACCCCTTACCTTTATCTATTTCTCTTAGCAGCCTTCACCTTTTCCTACAGATATCCCTTCACTTATCTTTCAGTCTTATACAACATCAAGTGATTGTATGGTGAGTTGGGAGGGAAAAAAACCCAACATCAGTAATATTCAGCTCATGTACAAAACTCGTTGGAGCCTCTCTCTCTCACATTCCCTTAAAGACCTTCCCCCTTGTCCTTCCCCTAGCTCCCTTCAGTTAACCTTCAGTGATGGTTGCTACCTCTACATTTTATTAGTAACCTTCACCTTTTTCCCACAGATACCTACCCCAGTGTACCCCACCTTCACTTAGCCTTCAGTGATAAAAAAACAAAAAAACATCCCGTCTCTGTATGGTGGAGTAAGGGGAAATACCGACACTCATTAGTAATCACCTCACGTTCAAACTCATTGGGGCCCCTCTCTTCACATAGTGACCACTTAGCAACCCCACCTTCCAAAACTCATTAATATGCGCGGACATATGACCTTCACCATTCTCCACCACCGCAAGTAAACCCTTATGCAACCACGTTGTGCCTACAAGCAAGATGTCTCACCCACCCCCAAAAAGGGTGAGACATCTCTTTGACACTGCCAGGCTTATCCCCTTACCCAAAATGTGCTGTCATGGCTTCTACCCCAGGGCAAATGGGCTGTCATGGCTTCTACCCCCAGGGCAAATGGGCTGTCATGGCACATAGCCTCGGGGGGATGTTCTCAGGTGTCTCGATTTCTACTACTTATGTTATATGGAATCTATTTCGGAAAATCATTACCATTCTTTCATTAGCACATTTGTTGCTTATAATATATGACTGTATTACCGTTTATTCAGCAATTATAACTATGAAAGAACTAAACTTTTTGATAACAAAATTTTTGAAAACTTTTTCCCCCCATCTCGGGCCCAGAACATCTTTTCTCTTTTTTGTATGGATGACCCTCACTAAAAATGGCCCTTTTTTAGCTACTTGGGGAACATGGATCAAATCTTCAAGCCTCATATCAGTGGGGTTTGACTTCGTTTGGGGGAACAGTTTTTTTAATGATGTCAATCAAAGACAAAAAAATGTTGCAAAAAACGACCGGGAATTGTTTGAATCACCAGCTAACTTCTGCTCAAAGACAAACACAGCTGGCAAGCGGCCGCTCCATAAAAAAAATTACTTACATTCCCCCCTTTTCTACGCAAGAAGGACAGTAATCCTCCTTCAATGGATAGGGGAATTTTCACTTGTTTGTGAATACTTATGATGTGGAAAAACAAAACACATTTTGCCCCTTTTTGTGGCTTATTTTTTTTTTTAACACAAAACTATTGTGCATTCCTGTAACAATATTTTCAGTTCAAAGTGGAATTTTAACAACAAGATAAACATTTATACGCAAGTAATAAAATTCATTATTGGAGGAATACCCCCCCTGGCTTGGTTCCCGTTCTGTCGGACGATCCACACCTGCAAAAACTCGTTTCCCACCTTGACTAATACGCGGTGTTGCCAAAACGTAAAGACGAATACAAAACCCCATCAAATATTTACCTTAGTATATGACAGTAGGCCAATCACAAGTATCATCAATAACTTTACATTCCCCCCTTAAAACAAAAACGTGTACCTACGATGCTCAAAAAAAAGTAGGAGCCCCTGATCGCTCGGATCTCCTTTAGAACCGGCACACCCCATCAGACTCGGGTTGTTGAGGGGGGTTTTTGAAGCCTCGAACCGAATCATCACTTCACAGTAACGCTTCAGGAGAACTCGAACCAGGAGGGCATTTGTAGTGTTCGGAGTCTGGGTGGGAGCTCCTACCAGCTGGGGCCAAAGCCGAGAAAAAACAGTACCCTCCCGCCTAGATACCGAAAATGAGCGTAGTGGTTTTCGCTTGTAGGATTCCATTATCTATAAGGACATTTTGTCGCACGAAATGACGCTTCAGTAGCACCAGCCCAGGGTTACAAAACCCAAAAGGGGGGCGTACTATGTGGACAAACATGAGTAAAATTTAAAAAGTCTTTCATGATGGGTAACATTGGGGGCGGTATTTATAATGACGAATTGAGTGAAGAGCATCAGGTAACACTTTTTTGCCAGTACTGGTGGTAGATCACGAGATTTTCAAAGCAGTTGGATGGCCTTCCATATATTCCTTTGAAGCGCTCCATTTGCCCTTACCTTGACTTGTAATTTTTGTCCTGTGCAACGATTTTTTACGGCGGGGAATCCTTGTAGTTCCCTCTAAGAATGATGTCCCCTGCTGAGTAAATAATGTGGATGCCAAAAGGGAGAAAAATGGAGAGACAATTTTAATAACTGTTGGTGTGGCATATTAAAAACATGGAAATAAAAAAGGGAATTGGAATACTACCCCAAAACATTAAGAAAATAGTGGTTTTATCAGTGTTTTGGGAGGTCTTTTAAAGTAAAACGTCAAGCCTTTCAAATGGCTGGTACCTTTTACGAGAGGGGTCCACGGCTGATGAAAATAGGTTGCACTCTGCACATTTTTTAATGACCCAAACAACTTCCCTGAATTTTTAAACAGGTAAGGTAGATTTTAGACTTCGAAATGTAGAAAACAGAAAACACTGGAGGGCATAAACATCGTAAAAGGGCAAGCAGAAAACTGAGGTCAGCATTTTTTGCAAAACAGACATGCCACAAACAGACCTGGAAAATACACTGGGGGGATATGTCTTTTTCGTATATAGACAATATCAAAAATCTAGTGAAAATTTCTATCCTCCATCTTAAGATTTTGTCTTTTTTAATCTTCCCTTTTTGGGCTGCTTATCAAACATATACTTCACTGAGCGTTGGTCTGTTTTTATAGTGAAATGTTTCCCAGAAAGAAAGCCTCAGGGGGGACTGTCACGATGATAGTTGGGCCCCCTTTTTTTCACAGCAGCATGGGCCTCTCGGGCCCCATGCAATTCGTGAAAAGAAAAGCAACGGGACGTCCATTTGAGTGAGGCTGCCCCCAAGGGGGGTTTTTGAAAGCATTTTTTTCAACTGTAAAGGGTACGACTCGTCGATCGCCTTGACCCCCGAAGATTCTATGTCACCCTTGTTTTTGAAAACCCCCTTTTTTGCTTCCTCCTCCGGGGAAAGGCAGTAGTGGCATCAGTGGGCGAATCTTGCTAGAATAATTGTATTCCACTGTGAAATAGTAAGCAAAAAGACCAAAAACGGCGGAGTGACTTCAGTCCCACGGCAGAGGCAAGTCCGAAGGGTCTCAGTCGTTCTGGGTCGGGGCCGAATCACTCCCCTCCCCCCGAACCTAGAATCTGAGATGCCTGTTGAGAAGACACTTGTTTCATTGTAAACGATTCTTCTTTTGGCAGCTTCAAAGGAATCTCTTCAGATTATTATCGTGTTTTCTTGGACATCCACAAATGGTAACGGTCCAAGTCGCTAGATTTCCCAAAAAGTCCCCCTTTTTTTGTAAAAGAATAATAGTTTCTGGAAACAAGCTACTCCGTTTGTTTCACCAAAAGGGACGAGTAAATTTTGGGAAATTTCCACATGCCTCAAAGACAGTATATGGCTTTTCTTGATCTTTAATAGCCCCTTGATGATACGACTGCGGAGAGCAATGTACGAAAAACAATCTTTGCGATCTTGTTTACCTGTCATCAACACAGGGAAGGGGGACCCGTCAAGGAGTTTACTTTTAATATTTCCATTAATCGATAGCAGGGTTTCTTGCGAGATTCATTTTTTTAAAAACGACGCTTGTGCACGCCCCAAGGAGATTTTCTTGGGTTTATAATTTTCCCTTTACTTAAACCTTGCATTCCTTCCTATGAATTCACGATCAACAAGTAACGTCGTGATTTAGATGCGAGGATACGTCAGCCGTCATGTTTGCAAACAGTTCCGGTGGGGCATATTTATTACGCCGGGTCCCAGATAAAAAAGTGGAGGGAGGTCACCCCGTATTTAGCGAACTTTTTCCCTGAGCTTTGGAAATCTTGGCCCCCAAAATTACGTCCCCACAGTTTTTTGGCAGTTGTTAGCGTACTTTTCATACGCCCGGCCCCTTCACTTTTTAGTCAACACTACATAATCCAATTCTAGTGGAGGTGAAGTAAGTAGAAGCCCTAGTCACAGACTTTTCGATTGTTGAACCGAAAAAGTGAGCTTCACTAGATCCCCGGGGAATACAAATTTCTGAAAAGCCACTGTCAACAAGGTCTTTTTTTTTCATTCCCTTGATTTAAAATTCAACGACAGCCTTGGATAAGCACCCTAGTGGCCGCGAAGTTAAGTAGCCCGCAAAACACGGTAGAAGGGGTAACGAACACTGTATAGGGGATCGGCACACTTAACCCTAGTGACCCTTTTTTTTACACGTAACACGCCGTTTTCCCTACCGGACACTTCCGAAGTGGTTTGCCTCGAAAGGCCACAAAAGAAACACTTTTCGTTTGGGGGCAGCAGTACCCAAAGCAGTTTTTTGCTTAGTCATGTATCTTCACAAGCTTTCTTAACACCGAGAAGATGACCACCACCATAGAAATCAGAATCCTTTTTTACGGATCGAGAGCTCGCGCCTGGTCAAACATTTTTGAGATCAAAATTTTTGTTCTCTAAAAACCGCTGGTGATTTCGGCGATACAAGACCACTGTAAAAGAGTCCCTGATGGACTTTCACAATGTGAGTTTCAGTCACAGCCTTAAATTTACATCTTGTTCACTTTTAAGGGGAATAAGGGTTTCGTCATATTCTCGCCAAGTTTTCGACGGCGAGTACAAGGCGATGACGGCAAACACTTTATTCGTAAATTTCAGAGTGAGCCTGTTTGTGTGCTTAAGGGATGACATAGGGTACCTCTGATAATTTCATACATCTAGGAGAGACAAAGTTGGGGGGGAGCCGAGCTTGTTCAATTTTCACCGGCACAGCCCCGCGAAGTTTTCGAAGTTTGTAGCCAGGCTTCCACCCCTGCCCTGCCGCGACGAGTTGTGTCGGCGTCGAGGTTTTGCGGGTCAGCAAACCCTCCCCTCCGTGAAGTTGCGACGCGAGGACAGCCTCAAAAGATTTTATATTGTTTAAATGAATTGATGTGGGAAAAAAAAAAAAACTCTTGACACTTTTTAGGCTTTACTTAAACAAAACTTTGGCTTCCTGTAACAATATTTTCAGTATCATGGAATTTCAGCACACAAATAAACACTTAACAAAGTAATTGGGAACGAGCGAAGGAGGCTTCTTACCAAAGACCCCTGGAACCAAGTTTAAACCAAAAAAGGGGATAAATACTCTTAAAAATTGTCAGATTCAGCGGAAATTTTACATGCAAATAGTGCTGTCAAAATCAATGGGGGTATGTTAACAAACTTTTTGGTAGAACAAGCCCTTTAAAGATAATTAGCGTAATGAGTTAATTTCTGGAACGGGCTCGCTGCCACGTTCCAGCCGAAGAACTGAGCCAAAAGCAAAGGGGCCAAGGCTGGAAAGCCTATATTTTATATAAAAATTCACTGTAATTGGAGGAAAACCCACCTGGCTTGGGTTTCCTGCTTCTGCGGATTCCGCACCCCGCTAACTCGTTTTCCACCTGAAAATACCGGTGAGCCAAAATTTACGCAAATGGACGAAGTACCACACCCATCAAATGTTACCCCTTGTATATGACAGTAGGCCTCACATAGTTATCATCAATAACTTTACAACCATATTTTGTAGCTATAAAGAAGTAGATAGACAGGGACATGTGGCCCCCGACACCAGGCAAGTGTTGATTTTTACATCGGCATTTTCCTTTTAGGGAACTCAAATGAACCTGCAATGACAGTACAGCTAACAGATAGAAAAAAATCATAGAAGGAAAGGTGAATGAAAGCGGCTTCCCCACAACCCCCCCCCCACCCCCCACACAACACACACACACACAAACACACACACACACACCCCACACACACACACACCACACACACACACCACACACAATAGACAAACTAAAAAATGTCTCGGTCTACTGGAGCCATGGAAAATAGCCTTTACACACACACACCTCCCCCACACAAACTCCCCGGGAGGAGTGGAGACAGATGGGCTTTCCCTTTAAAACCCGAGCCCCCCTCCACCCCGCAAGAATGGGTACGGGTGTTAGCCGGGGGTTGTGACCCCCCCCCGGGGGGATGGCTTCGGCAACACTAAAGGGGAAGAAGAAGTTTTAAGGGGGCGGGCCATCGAGTGCAGCCAGGGTCTGTAAAAAACAACAGAGGGAAAAAACAACCCCAACACACACACCAACACACAACACACACACACAGTTTTTTAAAAAATTAAAAAAATAAAAAATTTAAATAGATATAAGTTTTAAATAAAAAAAAAAAAAAAAAAAAAAAATAGAAAAAGGAAAAAGAAAAGAAAGAAAAGTAAAAAAAGAAAGGGAAAAAGGGGAAAAGAAAAAAAAATAAAATAAAAAAAAAAAAAAAAAGAAAAAAAAAAAATTTTAAAAAAAAAAATAAGAAAAAAAAAAAAGAAAAGAAAAAAAAAGAATAATAAAATAAAAAAAAAAAAAAAATGAAAAAAATAAAAAAAAAAATAAAATAAAAAATAAAAAAAAAAAAAAAAAAAAAAAAAA
>JACEEZ010012493.1:65817-96610 GCA_016584305.1 Chionoecetes opilio | reverse complement strand
TCACTCTCGTTAAAGTCTCCAACTAAATTCGTGCTACATCTTATAGGTACCTTGTCAAATGCCTTCTTAGGTCCAAGTAATGCAATCGACCCACCCCTCTCTTTCCTGTGTCACATCGATCACTCTCGAGTAAAAGCTCAATAAATTCGTTGTACATGACATTCCTCCTCTAAATCCAAACTGGCCACCTGCAAGTGTGTTTGTCTCTTCCAAATATTTCAACCACCTGTCCTTCACAATTTTTTCACACATTTTTGCCACTACACGTGTGTGTGTGTGTGTGTGTGTGTGTGCGTGTGCGTGTGCGTGTGCGTGTGCGTGTGCGTGTGCGTGTGCGTGTGCGTGTGTGTGTGTGTATTCATCTAGTTGTATTTTACAGGGCCAGAGCAACGCTCATATGGCCCCGTCTCCATGTCAACATTTATTTTTCTCATTCATTTTTAGTGTTGGCCGAAACCACCACCCCGGGAGGCGGGTCACAAACCCCGGCTAACACCCGGTACCCATTCACTGCTGGGTGGTCAGGGGCTCGGGTTTTAAGTGTGTGTGTGTGTGTGTGTGTGACATTTTAGTTTTCGTGCCTTAATGAAACATTATCATATATTAAAAAAAACTTATTACATTGCATCTAGCATGCTGACTCTGGTATTTTCTTTGAGAGTGATTGCTACCAAAGGCAATAAGGAGTTATTATCTTCTATATCATTTACGAGGACATGTTTACACGCATGTTGATAACCCTTTATCACACTATTTAAAGATTCAATGCATGCCTAAGTGGACGTATCATTGCACTGTGATGTAAGTTGGATGCTTTGAAATCCTTCATTCTCTGACCTCTTCCCCTGAAACCAATAGAGACTCGGGTTTCATGAATGAAAACGATGGAGCTACATATTCACTTCAATAACATTTAGATTATTATTATCTACGTTACACAATTTTTTGGAGGGTATATATTTCCTATAAGGTATATACTATATATATATATATATATATATATATATATATATATATATATATATATATATATATAATATATATATATATATATATATATATATATATATATATATATATATATATATATATATAATAGAGGCAATACTTTCTCCATGAGGGAATCTTGATCTAATAATGAAGATATAAACCAGCGCGGGTAGAAACATCTTGATTGTTTATTCGTGCGAGGCCTCGGGACTCATGCGAGACTCATCCGAGGCCTCGCACGAATAAACAATCAAGATGTTTCTACCCGCGCTGGTTTATATCTTATATATATATATATATATATATATATATATACATATATATATACATATATATATATATATAATATATATATATATATTATATATATATATATATATATATATATATATATATATATATATATATATATATATTGTATATATGTATGTATATATGTATATATATATGTATATATATATATATATATATATATATATATATATATATATGTATATATATATAGTATATAGTATGTATATATGTATTATATATATGTATGTATATATGTATGTAAATGGTATGTATCATTTGTGATTAGGAAATGTGGATAACTATTCTGTTATATATAATATATATATATATATATATATATATATATATATATATATATATATATATATATATATATATATATATATATATATATATAAACATATATATATTTATTCTATGCTTTAGTCAATGGCATCAAGATTCTTGATGGTATATATAATCATAAATCATGTACAGAACAAATATTTTCCTGCACTGACTCGTGATATAATTTCTTCCTTTCTGTCGTTGTGGCATAAAACTGGAAGGTGCCGCTATTGGGAAAATATTTGAGACAGACAGATCGAAGATGCCAGTGATGGATTCAGAACATTTTGTTTATCCCACCTACAACAAAGCAGTGGAATTACAGCACAACAATTATTCATGCTGGAGATGTTCTTTGCAGGGATGAGCTGGCTGTTGATCACCCTGGCGATGTGCAGCAAGCTGTGCATCACCGCCTCCTACGCCATCATCTACGTGCTGACGGCCGAGGTGTTCCCCACCGTGGTGCGCAACGTGGGCGTGGGCTCCTCGTCCATGGTGGCGCGGGTCGGCGGGGCCCTGGCACCCTACATAAACATGCTGGTGCGTGTTGCTACTGGTGTAGTAGGCTATGCATGGCTATTTTTTCCTATTTTTATTAGTTAATTCATTTTATTTTGTTACAGTAAAAGCCTTATAACTCGGTACGATAGGGGCTCTGGCCCTTGCCGAGTTATTCAATGTGCCGAGTTATGCAATGTTCCTTCTCTAATATGGGGAAAAAAGAAAAAAAGAAAAAAGTACATTAAAAGCATAAAAACTACACTTACCAGTGAACGGTAAGTGAGTGTAAGCGAAGAGATGCAATTATAACATCAATATGCCGAGATACATTATTTTTTGCCGACTTTCTGTTTACATGTTCACACAAGAAGTTGTGAGGGCATGATATGCCGAGTGAAAACCATGAGATGCAGTTTAGGTGAGGCGGTAGCAGAGTGGTTAGCGTCACCGGGTGGCATTCTCGAAGACCCGAGTTCGATCCCGAGTGAGACCCATAAATCCACTTGAAATCTTTCTGCACCGTCAAGTGGCCTAAGAACACCCACATGCCCTGTCCATTAACTCTACCTTCCACTGTGAGTGCATGGGAGGACACAGGGGGCGGCATGAGCCTCTAATCACAGGCGTCAGTCCAGGGCCGGATTAAGGGGGGGGCTACCGGGGCTCTTGCCCCAGGGCCCCCACCAAAAGGGCCCCCACCATATGTATATTAGCTTTAAGCAGTAATATTAAAAACATTGGCAATTTACAAAACCAAAACATATTTGTCTGTCTCTGTTTCATCCTTTATCTCTGAATACCAGTCTATGCATTAATAGTTCTTTGCCAAACATAGGCCTCAAAATACCCACAAAAGTGCTTAATTTTCGTGCGAATATAGGGCCCCCACAAAAGCTGAGCCCCAGGGCCCCCACAGCTCTTGATCCGGCCCTGGGCGTCACTATAACAATCCTGCCTGCACCACCACGGGCGAGGGCCAACCATCACAGCCCTCGAGTGAGCCTCCAGGGCCTACCATCCCACCCCTGTAGCTCACAGCCTACACGTGCTATAGGCATAGGTGTAAAAAAAAAAAAAAAAAAAAAATTGTCTCTGCCATGCCGAGTTATATCAAATTCTGAGTTATACAGTGCCGAGTTATAAGGCTTTTACTGTATATATATTCATTTCATTAATTCAATTGTTATTTCAAGTATCTTTTTGTGTGTGTGTGTCTGGCGACCTAGTTCCAGTATAAGGTTTGTGTGTGTGTGTGTCTGGCGACCTAGTTCCAGTATAAGGTTTGTGTGTGTGTGTGTGTCTGGCGACCTAGCTCCAGTATAAGGTTTGTGTGTGTGTGTCTGGCGACCTAGTTCCAGTATAAGGTTTTTGTGTGTGTGTGTCTGGCGACCTAGCTCCAGTATAAGGTTTGTGTGTGTGTGTGTCTGGCGACCTAGTTCCAGTATAAGGTTTTTGTGTGTGTGTGTCTGGCGACCTAGTTCCAGTATAAGGTTTTTGTGTGTGTGTGTCTGGCGACCTAGTTCCAGTATAAGGTTTTTGTGTGTGTGTGTCTGGCGACCTAGCTCCAGTATAAGGTTTTTTAATCAAGGTCATGTTGTCCCGTCTTCATTTCTACAACTACCCAAATAAGTCTTTAAGTCATGTTACTTTATTGCTCTTGATCACCTGCACCTCCCCCTTGCCCTCCCACCTTACCTTGCGCCGCCGTGGTGTAGTGGCTAGCGCGCCTAGTTACGAATTCGCGGGCCCTGGTTCGAATCCTGGCCAGGGCAGTCGGCGTGCAGCGCATACAGCCGTTCATCCTTCCTTTCGGGGTTAGTCGATAAATGGGTACCTTGGGAAGGTAACTGTGGTAACCCGGATGTCAAACTAGCCATGTGTCCCGGGGTAGCGGGTTGTCACCCACCACGGGTTCAAGGGTTAATGCGACGGAGGTGAGTACCGAGGCCACGCACAGGCCCCCATCTTTACTTACCTACCTTCACCTCTAACAAGAAACAGACTGGGACCAAAAAATCATCCCAACATTTGGTTCCTGAGCAGTCACCATAGATTATAAATCAAAAGTAATACATCAAAACATAACCGCTGACTGAATCATTCAGTCACTTCAATTTAAAATAGACTGATCTGACGGGAAGAGGAGCTGGGCGAAAATAAAATTGATAGAAGGATCGGTTTGAAATGGAATGGATACAGATAGGGCAGCTTCAAAACGGAACCAATAGAAAAAAGGGGCGGGATCAGAGAGGATTAACAGGGAAATAAGGAGAGCAAAACAGAATTGCTAAAGCAGTGTTTCTTAACCTATTTACCACCACGTCCCCTTCAGTAGTTGGTCCTTGCCTCCATGCCCCCCTCCCTACACCATTTCAACTAAGATACTGTACTTCAAAATAATTCTGTGTCAGAAAGAAAAACTGAAAAATGCATGTTTTTAACACATTGTGAACATAATTATTCATTAACACGTTGTATATACTAAGAAGATCTAGTTAGATCACGTTTAAAGGCCGCCGCATAACAGAAGTTACGCATTATAATAATAATAATGATAAAAATAACAATTACAGTAATAATAATAAAAAAATATACTATTGCATAAAATTATAGGGAGTTAGTTAAACACGGCAAGGCGTCCCCGCAGAGTTTTCACCCACACTTTCTTCTCAGTAGCGACTTTCTTCGCTCGCCTCGCGACTCCGCGAGGGAGCTTCATGTTGAAGCAAGGCGGGCTTAAAGTTAAATAGTACTTGACAGTTCTTCCTTTTTCTCTATTGGCTCATGCCCCGCTAGGTAATTACCCACGCCCCGCAAGTTAAGAACCGCTGTGTTAAAGGGACGGACAAGAGAATAGTAGCCCTCTTGAATAGTAGCCGAAGTAGGGAATTTGTGTAACCAATACGTAAAGTAACAGTCTCTGATGTGGTGGCGGGAGCATCTTAAAACGGATGAAAAAACAAGAATAAAGAAATATATACTAAAGATTTCTTCTTCTTTTCTTTATATATTATATATATATATATATATATATATATATATATATATATATATATATATATATATATATATATATATATATATATATATATATATATAATATACTAATATATATTATATATATAAATATACTATATATATATATATATATATATATATATATACTATATATATATATATTATATATATATATATATATATATATATATATATATATATATATATATATATATATGTATAATGGAACATTAGTCTAGTAAGGCATCCAGACATCTCACGTTGCACTGCTTTTATATTTCTGCAGGATGATGTGTGGGGCCCGCTACCTATGCTCATATTTGGGTCACTCTCTGCTACGGCCAGTCTCCTCACCCTCCTGCTTCCCGAGACACACGGCAGACAACTCCCAGAAACCCTGGAAGATGGCGAAAACTTTGGCAGGTGTGTGTGTGTGTGTGTACTTCAGTATATGCATTTAGTGCATAAAACAAAGTTTGTGTACAGGTAGATTGCGTTATATGACCATTCATTAACTGAAATTTCACTCACGGGGGTACTAATTAAGAGAAGTGATATAAACGTGCCCTTGTAAGAATGACTGGCACCTGTCCTGGGCAATGGATGCAAGTAGTACCAAATGCTTGTATATTTGGTGCAAGCGATAGCCATAGGGCCCAAGCCTGTCCTTCTTGTGGGTACCGGTGGCTGTGGTGCAGTGGTAGCGCGCTCATCTCGCCAACAAGAGGGCCTGGGTGTAATTCCCGAGTCGTCCATGATTCACTTTAGTCTAACTTGCTGTGTAGATAGGTGGAGGAAGGGCATGAGGTTGTGCTGGATCCAAGCTTGGTAGCTTTGTCATGTTGCTTTACCAGGTGGATTTGTTGGTAAATCTTGTGGCTTTGTACCAACTGTTTACTAAAACTTATTTCACAGGATGTTAACTCATTGATGGTTAGTTATGGAGTGAGCCGTGGCAGACAAAAAAAAGGGAGTTTTGGGCTTGATGATCATTGATTTGATCGCACAATTGGTCATGAAGACATACAAGCATTTGACACTTATATGCTTTAGCGACAGTGTTCCTACATCTGAATACCTATTTCAGTGCTAGGTAAGGAAACAGGCTGCTGTGAAGATATCTTGTTTAATTACCCTCCAACCTTCTATCCTCCTGCGCTTCAAAGATCCGAGCCGAGGTTGACCATCTATAGGAGGCTTAGCTGAGTCTAGGAAAATATATCTCATATCCTTATGTTAGTTTATGTCCTTATCTTAACAGATGGCATGATGCTGATGCATCTTTTTTTGATGCTGGAGTGATGGCAAATTTGCCATGTCAAAACTATTTTTTTTAGAATTAATGCCTTTTTTTAGCAGTCATAAAATAAACAGAACATTCTTGTATAAGAATGTTCTGTGTATTTTATGACTGCCTACTCTTACTATGTGGGTAGGCAGCACCGCTCCTGGAAATCAGCCTCACCAATAAGAATCTAATGCAAAAAGACCACGGGCAATCAATCAATGTTCATATAGTTTGGGGTAGCGTAAGTTTCTTAGACTTGCTGAAAATTGTTCAGAATGGAAAGTCTGCTAATAAGCACATAGGTTTAGAGAAACAATGCATTTCAGTATTGATTGTATGGTGTATCACTTATAATGATTATTATACTTTCTATAGACTTGTCATCTCATTTATCCTTGCAGAAAGTCATCAGAACTTGAAGATACCAAGGAGATACCAACATAAGGGATTACAACAGGAGAATCAGCTCAATGGACAGCAATGCAGGAATGGATCTCCAGATATTGATGAAGAGAACACTCTACAGTAAGATTACCTAGTGAGGTTTTTACAGTAGTGATTGCCAAATACAAGGATGCTAGAGGTAGATTGCAGATGAGATTTGTCATTTTTATACTGTGTAGTAGTTCTTCTGTCTAGGTAAATGTGAACCCTTTCAATTGGACGAGTTTTATGATGGATCTCAGTCACTGATTCTTATTCATGTTGTGAATCTCCCGAGAATGAAAGAGTGAAAGTGTTGGAATTGTCATTGGCATGCATTAGTTTTTGCATATTGACAGTGAATACACATAGGTTACATTAATATTACACATAGTTACCTACCGTAACTCTAATTTGAGTTTAGCTCTGAAACTAGCATGTTAATCTATTAAAGTGAGGATGAAAGATATAATGATAATTCATTCCATGTGATTATTTATCTGATCTTTTGTACGTGATATATTACAAGACATAAAAGTTTCTCCAAGAGAAGCAGCAATTCGTGGATGTAGAGCCACAGGGATGCTCTGTTTAGGTGGCAGGAACAGTTATTGGCTTACAGTCACTTGGCTGGAGTGTTGTTATGTTAATAAATTTGGTAAGATAAGTCCAGTTTTACTTCGGCTTTACACATGATGTGTGATCAAAGAGGCAAAACCCACTAAGTCACAGTACAACTATTACAATGGCACTACCAAGATCCTGAAACACCCCAAAGAAGGCACCAGCCCGGGGCTGGATTTTGTTCTCCTTTCTGTGCCTACAGTAGGTCATGCAAGATGTTATGACCAGTCTGCCCATTTTTACTATATACACAATGCAAACTTTTCATTCCCCTGCTGTTTTTTATATTATTTCAGCAATATATGTTGCTAGGCATCAGACGTGGACCTCAGAGGAGTGGCTTTCCCATGATGAACCGCCGGTACCACAGGTATGTTGTGGCTAAGCTCAGACTGTACCTGAAAAGTAAAGAAGAGGTTGCCTTGTGAAATTATCACCATTGCCACGACATTTCTGCTTAAACGTTATTATGAAGGTAAGGAGTATCATCCTCAACTGTGTTCTACTTCCATTGAATTTCTACCACAATTTTGTGTTTGTTTTTCCTTTTCTCACTTAAAGGATCATAGACTAAACACTGAAGCAACATATCATACACATAACTGTCTCTCACTTCCATGTACAAGTTTCTCTTACTTAACGATTGGAATGCGTTCCTGAAGAACCGATCACAAAGCGAACGATTGTTAAATGAACCCATTATAACATGGGTGGAATGGGGATGCGTTCGCAGACCTCTTCAAACTTTCACATATCACTAAAAACAACATTAAGCCAGCTAGCTGCTCCATTATTGGCTCATGATGCCTTATAACCAGCTTTGCAGACAAATTTGTGGTGTTCTGCCCAGCATCCTAACCCTTGTATGTATTCTTGAATATAGTAGAGACAGTAGATTGAGAAAGGCCTATGTTGTAGAAACACCTGAGTTGGGATGCTCACTCCACCGTAACTGTGAAACCCGATGATCGTTAATCAAAAAAGAAGTACACACAACCCTCGTTTTCCCGGACCTCCATTTCCCGGATATCGGATTTGCTGGACAAAATCAGAGGTCCGGGGATATGTCAGAGTCCCGGACAAATGCCTGGTCCAGTCCTTAAATTGACAAAGTTGTCCGGCGGTCCGAGCATCTCCTGTCACCCCTAGTCAGTGTCCGCGCCTCTCGCCAGGTGGCAGCATGGTCAGCGGTCGTATTGTTTACATTTGGGGACAAGAAACACTCACGGTTCACCTGCACCGTCTCTGTCAGTCCCCTGACCCCCACTGCCCCTGGTGCAGGAACGTCTCTGAGACTATTGAACACTTTCTGCTGCAGTGTCCGCGCTTCCACTCCCACCGTGTAGTGCTATGCTCTCAACTCCTCACCCTGAACGTCGCCACTTTGACCAGCCCACCCTGTTGGCGGCGGCGGGCATCCACCCAGGTGGCAGCATGGTCAGCGGTCATATTGTTTACATTTGGGCAAAAGACACTCACGGTTCACCTGCACCGCCTTCGTTAGTCCCCCGACCCCCACTGCCCCTGGTGCAGGAACGTCTCTGAGACTATTGAACACTTTCTGCTGCAGTGTCAGCGCTTCCACTCCCACCGTGTAGTGCTACGCTCTCAACTCCTCACCCTGAACGGCGGCGGTGGCATGCGTCCACCCCTCCCGGCAACACACTGTCATCCGCCTCACCTGTGCCTTCCTGAGGAAGACAGGTCAACTACAGCGCCTGTGATAGCATCATAGGACATCACCAGGGCTCAAAGTGTTCCCCAAGGGATCCTCGCAGCCCTAAAAATAACAACAAAGTGACGTAAAAGTCCGCGGCAGGGTAGTTGATATTGGCTGTTGCCGAACAGTAAATACTAGAGTAGGATAAACGTCTGGGGATGGGTAATGGCCTCGGACTTTTGCGATTCCCGGACGTTTGCGGTTCCCGGACCAGTGCTCCCCCTTATTAGTCCGGGAAAACGAGGTTTGTGTGCATTAAGACACACATCGTAAGTGCGAAATATCGTTAAGCAGGGCATCGTAAAGCGAGGTCACCCTGCATTCTGAAACTTCTCTCACTTCCCCTTTCACCTAAAACAGGCAGTCTCATCTTTATGATGCTTTTGCTTCATAGAAGAATTTTTGACTCGCTGCATATTACTTCAACCTATCTCCTATTGCCTCCCTGTCATGTTTTTCTATGGCTCTGTAAAGGCAGCATATACTTCTGTCACTTTTGATTGTATTTTTGAGCTATGATTCTTAGATTGAATACCTGATTAAAACAATGTGTCTTTTCCAAGAGTCACCACTAATAGTCTCAACACTTCCAAAAACTCAGGCACCATTGAACCTGAGGTTAAACACTTCTCATTGTGATCTTAACTTCTATAGCAATGAGATAGACTGGGACAAACTGGGAGGAGAACTTGCAACTGACTGGCCGGCACTTTTTAAAGGGAAGAACACATGTGAAGCCCTCGATATCTTCCTAAAGAGATGCCTGGAAGTCTGCATAAAAAATGTGCCCCTCAAAACCCTAAAGAACAGTCACTTGCGAAAACAGATCCCTCGGGATTGGAAAATTCTAATGAAGAAAAGATCCTTAACAAGAGCTAAGCTAAAAAAGACACTCCACAGCCCCACCCTCGCTAAACTGCATCAGAAGCTTGAGGAGATTGAGACGATGCTTATTCTGTCTCATGAAGAGGAAAGAAAATGGGAAGAACTACAAGCAATAGAGCACATTAAGGTAAACAGCAAATTCTTCTATGCCTACGCCAAAAAGAAGCTCAAGAAAGCATTTTCAATAGGTCCACTTATAAAGGAAAATGGAGATTTTGAAAGAAAACCAGGGGAAATTGCCAAGATGCTCAAACAACAGTACGAAGATGCCTTCAGCCCACCAAATGAGGCCCAGAAAATTGACGATCCATCTTGTTTCTTTGTAGTACCTCAAAAGCCAGAACACCTGCTTACATCAGTAACTACAACAACAGAAGACATCATTGCAGCCATTGATAAGGTAGCACCGCACTCAGCTGCAGGGCCATAAAGGAATGCAAGGAGGTTGTTAGTGAGTCGTTAGTGCACATTTTTAGGAAATCGGTTGAGATAGGCGATGTGCCATTATTGTGGAGGAAAGGAAATGTTGTTCCCATATTTAAGAAGGGAGACAGAGGACTAAAGTCAAATTATCGACACGTAAGTCTAACATCAGTGGTGGGTAAATTATTGGAATCTATTATTGCAAAAAACATTAGAGAGCACTTAGATAAACATAGTTTGATCAATGATTCACAACATGGATTCACCAAGGGTACGTCATGTCTCACCAATTTATTGAGTTTTTATAGGAAAGTTTATGAGACGGCAGATAATGATAAGGATTATGATATAATATATCTGGACTTTAGTAAGGCATTTGACAAAGTACCACACGAGCGACTCTTAAATAAGGTTAGGGCTCATGGTATAGATGGGAAGGTTCTTCATTGGATCAGAGCTTGGCTAAGTAATAGGCAACAAAGGGTTACAATTAATGGTTCCAAATCTGAATGGGGACTGGTGACAAGTGGAGTTCCACAAGGGTCTGTTTTGGGCCCATTACTATTTTTGATTTACATCAACGACTTGGATAGTGGGATTAGCAGTGATATCAGCAAGTTTGCTGACGATACTAAGTTAGGTAGGATTATTGGATCACAGTCTGACGTAAACATATTGCAGGGAGACTTAGATAAACTTAACGAGTGGGCAGTCAGATGGCAGATGGAATTTAATATTGATAAATGTAGCGTTATGAATGTTGGTAGAAAAAACCCTGGTAATAGATACACCATAAGCAATGTATCGCTGAACAGATCAGAAGGTGAAAAAGATCTTGGAGTGAGGGTGAGCCCAGACCTCCTACCTAGGAAACAATGTATTGAGGCCAGAAATAGAGCTAATAGAGTATTAGGATTCATTACCAGAAGTGTTAAAAGTAGAAGTGCGGAAGTTATTCTAAAGCTTTATCTGGCTCTAGTCAGGCCTCACCTAGACTATGCAGTTCAGTTTTGGTCTCCATATTACAGGATGGATATAGTGTTGTTAGAAAAAGTGCAGAGAAGGATGACCAAAATGATACAAGGGATGCATAACTTTAGTTATGAGAGGAGATAGAAGTTATTAAAATTACACTCACTCGAGAGACGCAGAGTAAGGGGCGATCTGATAGAAGTTTTTAAGTGGATAAAGGGATTTAATAAAGGAGAGGTAGGAAAAGTTCTTACGGCTTTTAACCAGGGTAGAACAAGAAGTAACGGATTCAAGCTGGAAAAGCGTAGATTTAGAAAGGAAATAGGGAAAAACTGGTTCACAAATAGGGTGGTGAATGAATGGAATGATCTCAGTAGACAGGTAGTTAGTGCTGAGTCATTGGGGAGCTTTAAAGGGGAGCTGGATAGGTTCATGGATGGGGATGAAAGGTGGATGTAGGTAGTGTTAGGTGACAGGAACTACCACGTGTAGGCCTCGCGGCCTCTTGTAGCTTCCTTATTTTCTTATGTTCTTATGTTCTTATGCCAGATGGATTCCATGCACAGCTACTGAAACACTGTAAACACCAATTAGCACTACCACTGAAACTACTGAGTGATAAGTCCCTAGAAGCCGGCTCTGTGCCTCAGGCACTCAAAACTGGCATAATTACACCCGTATTCAAAGGGGGCAGCAAAGGCTTGGCGAAGAACTATAGACCAGTAGTACTAACATCCCACTTAATCAAAATAATGGAAAGATCAATCCGATCCAAGCTGGTGAACTCCATGGAAGACATTGGAGCATTTCATGAAGGTCAACATGGCTTCAGACAAGGCCGTTCCTGCCTCTCACAATTGCTGACTCATTACGAGAAAGTTTTGCAGGACATTCAGTATGGTGACAATGTGGATGTCATATATCTCAACATCGCCAAAGCATTTGATAAAGTCGACCACGAGATTCTTTCCCGCAAGATAAAAGAGCTCGGGATAAGTGACAAGCTCAGAGAATGGCTACATAGCTTCCTTTCCGACAGAGAACAACGAGTATTGGTCGAAGGGGAGCTATCAGATGCCAGCAATGTTGTCAGCGGTGTTCCTCAGGGCTCGGTTCTAGGCCCCCTGCTCTTCCTCATTATGATAGGGGATATAGATCAAGATCCGGCACACTCAACCGCTACAGCCTTTGCCGACGACACAAGATTAACAAAGAAAATTTGTGCACAACCAGATACTCAGCTACTCCAACAAGACTTAGATAAAATCTGAGAGTGGGCAGATAGGAATAATATGGTCCTAAATGGAGAAAAGTTTGAGTTGTTAAGGTATGGAAACAGAATTGATATCAAAACCTCAACAAAATACCATTGCGGTCAACAGGAAATAGTAGCCAAAGATGTGGTTAAAGATTTGGGTGTAAACATGAACAATGATGCTACCTTTTCTGACCACATCGTATCAACAACAGCAAAAGCAAGGCAGCTATCAGGCTGGATACTGAGGACCTTCCAAACCAGGAGTGAACAGTGTATGCTGACTCTTTGGAAGTCACTGGTGCTACCACGCCTAGAATACTGCTGCCAGCTCTGGTCACCACATAAAATATCTGAAATTACTGCACTAGAAGCTCCCCAAAGAACTTTCACAAACAAGATCCACGGAGTTGAACACCTAAATTACTGGGAGACTCAGGACACTGCACCTGTTTTCGCTTCAGAGACGCAGAGAAAGATACGTCGTCATTTATGTTTGGAAAATTTTGGAGAACAGGGTACCAAACACCAACGCGCAAGAAACAGCACAGCCCAGGAGAGGCAGGCTGTGCTACGTGTGCACCACCCCAGGAGAGGCAGGCTGTGCTACGTGTGCACCAACCCAGGAGAGGAAGGCTGTGCTACGTGTGCATCACCCCAGGAGAGGCAGGCTGTGCTACGTGTGCACCACCCCAGGAGAGGCAGGCTGTGCTACGTGTGCACCAGCCCAGGAGAGGAAGGCTGTGCTACGTGTGCACCACCCCAGGAGAGGAAGGCTGTGCTACGTGTGCATCACCCCAGGAGAGGCAGCTGTGCTACGTGTGCATCACCCAGGAGAGGAAGGCTGTGCTACGTGTGCATCACCCAGGAGAGGAAGGCTGTGTTACGTGTGCATCACCCCAGGAGAGGAAGGCTGTGCTACGTGTGCATCACCCCAGGAGAGGAAAGGCTGTGCTACGTGTGCATTACCCCAGGAGAGGAAGGCTGTGCTACGTGTGCACCACCCCAGGAGAGGAAGGCTGTGCTACGTGTGCATCACCCCAGGAGAGGCAGGCTGTGCTACGTGTGCATCACCCCAGGAGAGGAAGGCTGTGCTACGTGTGCATCACCCCAGGAGAGGAAGGCTGTGTTACGTGTGCATCACCCCAGGAGAGGAAGGCTGTGCTACGTGTGCATCACCCCAGGAGAGGCAGGCTGTGCTACGTGTGCACCAGCCCAGGAGAGGAAGGCTGTGCTACGTGTGCACCAGCCCAGGAGAGGAAGGCTGTGCTAGGTGTGCACCACCCCAGGAGAGGAAGGCTGTGCTACGTGTGCACCACCCCAGGAGAGGCAGGCTGTGCTACGTGTGCACCAGCCCAGGAGAGGAAGGCTGTGCTACGTGTGCACCAGCCCAGGAGAGGAAGGCTGTGCTAACGTGTGCACACCCCAGGAGAGGCAGGCTGTGCTACGTGGTGCACCAGCCCAGGAGAGGAAGGCTGTGCTACGTGTGCACCAGCCCAGGAGAGGCAGGCCTGTGCAACGTGTGCAATCACCCCAGGAGAGGCAGGCTGTGCTACGTGTGCACCAGCCCAGGAGAGGCAGGCTGTGCTACGTGTGCACCAGCCCAGGAGAGGAAGGCTGTGCTACGTGTGCACCACCCCAGGAGAGGAAGACTGTGCTACGTGTGCATCACCCCAGGAGAGGAAGGCTGTGCTACGTGTGCACACCCCAGGAGAGGCAGGCTGTGCTACGTGTGCACCACCCCAGGAGAGGAGGCTGGCTACGTGTGCACCACCCCAGGAGAGGAAGGCTGTGCTACGTTGTGCACCACCCCAGGAGAGGCAGGCTGTGCTACGTGTGCACCACCCCAGGAGAGGCAGGCTGTGCTACGTGTGCACCACCCCAGGAGAGGCAGCTGTGCTACGTGTGCACCACCCCAGGAGAGGAAGGCTGTGCTACGTGTGCACCACCCCAGGAGAGGAAGGCTGTGCTACGTGTGCATCACCCCAGGAGAGGCAGGCTGTGCTACGTGTGCACCACCCCAGGAGAGGAAGACTGTGCTACGTGTGCACCACCCCAGGAGAGGCAGGCTGTGCTACGTGTGCACCACCCAGGAGAGGAAGGCTGTGCTACGTGTGCACCACCCCAGGAGAGGCAGGCTGTGCTACGTGTGCACCACCCCAGGAGAGGCAGGCTGTGCTACGTGTGCACACACCCAGGAGAGGCAGGCTGTGCTACGTGTGCACCACCCCAGGAGAGGCAGGCTGTGCTACGTGTGCACCACCCCAGGAGAAGAAGGCTGTGCTACGTGTGCATCACCCCAGGAGAGGAAGGCTGTGCTACGTGTGCATCACCCCAGGAGAGGAAGGCTGTGCTACGTGTGCATCACCCCAGGAGAGGAAGGCTGTGCTACGTGTGCACCACCCCAGGAGAGGAAGACTGTGCTACGTGTGCATCACCCCAGGAGAGGAAGGCTGTGCTACGTGTGCATCACCCCAGGAGAGGAAGGCTGTGCTACGTGTGCACACCCAGGAGAGGAAGGCTGTGCTACGTGTGCATTACCCCAGGAGAGGAAGGCTGTGCTACGTGTGCATCACCCCAGGAGAGGAAGGCTGTGCTACGTGTGCATTACCCCAGGAGAGGAAGGGGTTAATATGGAGGAGAGTTTCACGTTCGTTTTCAGAGACACCAACTACTTTTTTTTGGCCTACAATAGGTGCTTGTTCTAATGGTGCTAGTTTTATTTTGCGCAAACCAAAAAAAAATAAAAAAAATAAATGTATATTTTGTGGTTAAGGTTAGGTTAGGTTTCTTTAAAACCTGTAAGGTTGGGTTAGGCTAGGTTAGGTTAGGTTAGGTTTCATTAAAACATAAGGTTAGGTTAGGTTTCATTTTTTTTTTCTTTCATTTTTTCTTTTTTTTTGGTTTGCGCAAAATAAAACTAGCACCATTAGAACAAGCACCTATTGTAGGCCAAGAAAAAGTAGTTGGTGTCTCTGAAAACGTACGTGAAACTCTCCTCCATAATTACCGAGGAAGGCTGTGCTACGTGTGCACCACCCCAGGAGAGGAAGGCTGTGCTACGTGTGCACCACCCCAGGAGAGGAAGGCTGTGCTACGTGTGCACCACCCCAGGAGAGGAAGGCTGTGTTACGTGTGCATCACCCCAGGAGAGGAAGGCTGTGCTACGTGTGCATCACCCCAGGAGAGGAAGGCTGTGCTACGTGTGCATCACCCCAGGAGAGGAAGGCTGTGCTACGTGTGCACCACCCCAGGAGAGGAAGGCTGTGCTACGTGTGCACCACCCCAGGAGAGGAAGGCTGTGCTACGTGTGCTTCACCCCAGGAGAGGAAGGCTGTGCTACGTGTGCAACACCCCAGGAGAGGAAGGCTGTGCTACGTGTGCATCACCCCAGGAGAGGAAGGCTGTGCTACGTGTGCATCACCCCAGGAGAGGAAGGCTGTGCTACGTGTGCACCACCCCAGGAGAGGAAGGCTGTGCTACGTGTGCATCACCCCAGGAGAGGAAGGCTGTGCTACGTGTGCACCACCCCAGGAGAGGAAGGCTGTGCTACGTGTGCACCACCCCAGGAGAGGAAGGCTGTGCTACGTGTGCACCACCCCAGGAGAGGAAGGCTGTGCTACGTGTGCACCACCCCAGGAGCATCTCATAGAGTTAGAACTCTAACACACCACAGCTTCACCTTCAGTGCTACAAGATTATTCAACTGCATCCCAACAAAACTAAGAAACATGAGGGGTGTCTCACCCGACACCTTCAAGTACAAATTGGATGCCTGGCTGGCCAACATACCAGACCAACTGCCAACACCAGGATACACCAGCTCCAACTCAAACAGTCTCCTGCACTGGATCAAAGAGGAGAGAGAGCTGTCTGGTTACAATGGAGATCCATCTCAGCTGCGTCGATAACTGACAAAATTCTTCAAAGGTATCAAAGGTAAGGTAAGGTAAGGTAACCTAATCTGATTTAACCTAACGACCGTTTCTGGCTGAAATAATGGTAGATTTTCGGTAGTACATGTAACGCCATTATTATTCAATTGCGCCATGGGAAATGGTGTTAAAAGTACTCAGAATGAAGAAATCTACACCATGATGTAGGTAAGAATCCTAGGACTTTTGAAAGCCACTACCGAACTAATACCCTAAATCCTAGGGTCGTCGTTTCCATTGATACCAATGTATCTCCATCAGAAAATGCACTAAAACTTGGCCAGGAAATAATAAACAGTCAGTATCTCAGAAACTAGAAAAGTGACGGAATTGTACGAAAACAAGTGTGCCCCGCCCCGCATTCGCCAGCCCGCCCGCCAGCCGCCGAGTGGTCCGTAGGGCTGGGCGAGAACCGGTTCTGGAACCGGTTCCGACGGTTCCGCCGGTTCCGCCACGACTGGCTGGAAACGGGTTTCGATTCTGGAACCGGTTCCGCCTTAACGGTTCCTCAGTAATCTACATGACTTGACGGTAGCTATCAGTGGCGTACCCAGAAATTTGAAAAGTGGGGGGCCAAACAAAACAAAACGGTTATACAAAAGTCGTATTTTCACGGAAATAAGGCGAAGATTTTTTTTTTTGTGTGTGGATTAGGTAGGTACCGTAGGTATTTTGAATGAACATTCAACATACCTATGCAAAGAAAAAATGAGTCTGGACGAATACTTTAATATAACTAAGTTATATAATGGCAAGGATAAAAAAAAAAATCGTTTAAAAAATGTTTTTCGTTCGATGAATATATTTATTTATTATTATTTATTCTTTGCAAAAGGGGGGGCATGCAGCCATGCCCCCCCTCCCCCCCCCCCCCATGCCATGCCATGAAATGTGGACAACTGGTAGAGACGAAATGTGGACAACGTGAACGGCACAGGTGTTGTGTAACTTGGATACTTTTCTCAGTTAAATGAAGCTTGTATTTGTATTAGTAACTAGCTGCAAAGCCACCCTCCGGGCGGGCTTTTTGGCTAGCTCCTGCGGAGGGCTATTGGTGGGCCTTCGGCCCCCTAAGCAAACACACTACGTAAACCTAACGTTTTGAGAAGGTAGCGTTTTGGTAACGTTAGGAAAATTCGTAATATATAGCCTACGTAAATCATACGTTCACTCTTGAATTGTCTATGTTGTATTTAGGTAGCGTTTGGTTACGTCGCTACGATACGTTTTATGAACGTAATTAAGACTTTATGTAATACGTGTTTCTTCTACTAATATATTACGTAGTGGTTTTACGCTTCAATTACGTACTTATAACATCATGATGTAACGTGATATTAGAGGATTCAAAACGTTATATATACCTAATGAATACGTGGATACATATGTTAAAGTCAAAGATACGTAAGTATTACGTTAATATGAATTGTGTATGTTGTATTTAGGTAGTGTTTGGTTACGTCGCTACAATACGTTTTTCAACGTAATTAAGACGTTACAGAAATACGTGTTTCTTCTACTAATATAGTACGTAGTGGTTTTACGTTTCAATTACGTACTTATAACATCATGATCAGAGCTGGGCAGTATTTAAATACAATTGTATTTAAATACGTATTTAAATACAGTTGTGTATTTAGAAATGTATTTATAAATACATTGGTTGTCATGTATTTAAATACAGTATTTAAATACAGTATTTAAATACTTTTATGAGTATTTAAATACATTGTATTTAAATACTCATAATATAAAAATGTAAATACTTTTTTATCAGTTAATTTGGTCATAAACCCGCCCAACTACCTGGCAACTGATGTTACAGTGAACCAGTGTCTCCATTTGCAAGGAAATGTCCTTTTTTTAAGGAAATTTAGGCTTGAGAAGGAAATTTCTAAGGAAACCCAAAATCTAAGGAAATCCTAAGGAAATCCATTTTTTTCGGAGATGTTAATATTTGTGTGTATTTGAAATGTATTTAAATACAGTTGATGTATTTAGTATTTGGTATTTAAATACATTCAATGTATTTAGTGCCCAGCTCTGAATACACACATTCATGAGTCATGACTTGAAAGTCAAGCTAGATAATTGTAGTTTCGGAGACGGGACAATATGACCTTATGCAGTATCTCCTTTCCTGTATGTCATCATATGTCACAACTACATGAACACACACACACACACACACACACTTATTTTATTTTTATTATATGCTTACTAAACCCTAGCCAATCATCTTCCCCACTTAAAAAAACAAAAAAATACTAAAACTCCTGAAATCCTTAAAAAAACACATTAAAACCTAGCCAATCCCCTTCTATGCTTACTAAATTACTTACTTATTCTTAATTTACTTCTTTAATAGTTTCTTCTTAACCCCTTCACGCCCAGATCTTTCCTTTGCCACATAAAATCGTCTGTTGTTAGCTATAAAATTACGAAAAAGTAACTGATTATACCAAATTAGTTAGTGGACAAGGATACTAAACAGGTCATAGCTCTAAAAATATTGCTTACATTCACCAAAAATTGTCTAATGGTAGTCATATTACAATAGAAATTACGTTCTGGGCCTCAAGGGGTTAATTTAATTTTTAACTTACTCAAAATTCCACTCCCCTTCTATGCTTACTAAACCTTATCCAATTATTTTCCCACCTTAAAAAAACACTAAAAAAATAATAAAACTCCTGTAATCCTTAAATAAACACATTAAAACCTATCCAATCCCCTTCCCACCTTATCAAAACCTATCAAACCCTAGCCAATCCCCTTCCATGCTTGCTAAACTCTATTAAACCCTAGCCAATCCCCTTCCATGCTTACTAAACTCTATTAAACCCTAGCCAATCCCCTTCCATGCTTACTAAACTCTATTAAACCCTAGCCAATCCCCTTCCATGCTTACTAAACTCTATTAAACCCTAGCCAATCCTCTTCCCCCCTTAAAAAAACAATAAAAATCCAATAAAACTTCTGAAATCCTTAAAATAAAGCATCAAAACTTAAGAGTGTGTGTGTGTGTGTGTGTGTGTTGTCATGTATTTCAATACAGTATTTGAATTTTTGTATACATATACAAAATACATATACATATACATACACATACAAATACAAAACATATACATAAATACAAAATAAATACAAATATTTAAATAATTATATGAGTATTTAAATACATTGTATTTAAATACTCATAATATAAAAATGTAAATACATTTTTATCAGTTAATTTGGCCATAAACCCGCCCCACTATCTGGCAACCCTGATGTTACAGTGAACCAGTGTTTCCACTTGCAAGGAAATTTCCTTATTTGAAGGAAATTTAGGCCTGAGAAGGAAATTTCTAAGGAAACTCAAAATCTAAGGAAATCTTAAGGAAATCCATTTTTTTGGGGACATGTTAAAATTTGTGTGTATTTGAAATGTATTTACAAATGTATCTAAATACAGTTGATGTATTTAGTATTTAAATACATTCATAAAATGTATTTAGTATTTAAATTCATTTCTCCCATGTATTTAGTATTTAGTATTTAAATACATTCAATGTATTCAATGCTACACTTAAGCTTCATGTCAAGTCCAGAAGAATCTCAAGGAGGTAACCATACTGTGTTTCATCTTGAGAAGCTGAAGGACTTGACATGTGCTCATGAGTATGCGGTGGCAGTCTCGAATCGATTTGATGTGCTCGGTGCTCTCGGGGACGCTGTAGAACTGTGGGATACCTTCAAACGTGAAACTCTACAGGCTGCCAAGGAGTGTATTGGGGAGCACCCGAGGTCAAGGCGTGGTTTTGTCTCGACGGAGACGCTGGAGAAAATCGAGGAGAGTCGCGCTGCCAGGCTGGCTGGGAACCGGGACCAGCACAGGGCTCTGTCACGCCGGACTAGAACCCTCCTGGGGAGAGACAAGGAGAGGTATGTCAGGAGTCAGGGCCGACATAATAAAAAAATACTTAAGTGTAAGGAGGACTTACACTTAGTTCCTGTGCTGGAGTACTTTACTGAGCAAACTGGTTAAGTGTACCTTCCAGCTTATGCTCAGTGCTCGCTAAGTAAAGAATTTAAAGGAAAACTTAAGTAAATCATCAAAGTATGAAAACAGTATAGTGCAAAAGAGATGAACTTTTAAATTATAATAATTGTCAGTGTTACCGTATATAGGGTTGAAGTTCATATGTTAACAACGTAAATGGAAGGTAATATGAACTTTGTGATGAAAGATATGGACCAAAATGTGATATTCAGAGGGCAAATTATGATTTTTGTTTCGGAGCGGCAACTGCAGGGTGGCGCCACATTTGTTTATACTTGGCAGTCCATCCCGTGCAAGGATATTATATATCTTTCTAATATCCTTGATCCCGTGTACGCAGGACTGAACAGTTTTTAAAGGACCCCATTAGTGGGGTCATTTCATATCCTGTCAACGGCATTCATCAAATGCTTAGCTTACCCTGCTGGCCCACTGGGCTGGCTATCATAGTTGCCTCTAAACAAGTGATATATATGATTACCACCAAACATTTCTATGCGAAAATACTGATGGATTTCAATAGTATACCAATAATACACTGTGATTTGTAGATACAGTTGTCCCTTTGGGTATCTGTATCAAGGCATAAGGCAGGAATGTATACAGGAATACAAATGGGCAAATAAATTGGACATGTAGCTGCTTTAGATAAATGCATTTCTGGACACACTAACTGGTGGGTATAATTTCGATATTGAGCACTAAAAAGCTAAAAAATGTACTTACATAGCTGAATGTTATTTCAGCCAGAAACGGTTAGGTTAGTTAAAATAAGAGTAACGAGATGGAGCGTGCTCGTTTTCTATACATTTTGATGTGTTAAGAATGATGGTAACATTAAAAATCGTCCGAAATGCCTCATTTTGCATTTATCCACCTCCTCCCTAACAATCCTAGGGACCCGTCGGGAATGCGGGCGGGGAAGTGGAAAGGAGTTTTTATAGGGGTAGTAGATTATGTGGATGACGTAAAATATATCCGGTAAAAACTCTTATGGGATGATATAAGGTTGAAAATACATTAAAAATATATAATTGATAGTGTACGGGAATTAGAGAGAACTGCAACTCCGAAATGCCAGTGGTCGCTGGCAGTTTTAACTCACAATTTGGTGAAAAGTTGGTCAACTTGAAAGAAAAATATGGGCTTATTCCACTGCACTTAAAACACAAAAGTATAATTTTAAGAACGATTTTCTTCTATATGTATATTGTATAGAAGCCTGAGTCTGTAAAACATGCATTTAACCAAATAACCAAGTAGGTTATAGTTGAGGAGGCGAGGTAAATGTTACTCTATGATATTATATAGTCAATAACGTATGTTTAGAAGTTATCTATACCTAGGCAGTCATATTTTCCTGTTATTATTGTGTATCAATCAGATAGAAAGCCTGGAAGTGCAATGAGTCAACGCGTGAAGTAGCAATGTTTTGATTCAATCTCCCCGCCACAATCTCCCCGCCCACCACTCCCCGCCACGGAGTGTCGCCTCCACAATTATAACCTACATTGTCGCAGCAACAAGCCGATTTCGGCATTCTTTATTCTTCGTTTTTCCAAGGCATTGCTTATTTTATTTTGACAAGCGTTTGCCAGACGCAGCAGTACTGTCTTAGAAAACGTGTGAACATCGCCCAATTTTACATGCCACAATATACATGTAAAAATTATTAAGCTTACCCTACTCGAGGCGAGTAATTTGCTTTAAAATTGCTATTATAGAAGGTTCCATCGTAATGCAGTCATCCATATAATTGTAGAACAACAGAAGAACTATTTTTTTTTGGTATTCAGATGCGGTGCATCAAATGTTTATCGCGAAATAAATTTATGAAAAATATTCGTCGCGGAGCCAAAACACAGTAGACCAACCTTTGAGTTAAAACTGCCAGCGACCACTGGCATTTCTCGAGTTTCAGATCATTGGAATTACCTACTTATTCTTGTAAAAATCTCTCGTTAAATCTTTACAATGGTAAAACTGTTGCTTAATACAATACATGGACGAGTTGTAATTGGATACATCCGACAATTTTTAATGTGACTATCATTCTTAATACATAAAAAAACATGGGAATGAGCACTTCTAACCTCATACTCAATTCCTGGTTGGAAGTATCAATTACCAAAAAGTATTTAACCTAACTCACTATAACCTAACCTACCCTTGCCAATAATCTCCATGCGAGATCTAAAGGCGGGAAAGGACTTGAAAATTTTTACCAGGGTTAGGTTAAGTTTTATTGAGGTTAGGTTAGTATTTTCTTTTTTAGGGGGGGTGCTCGCTAAGAGTTAGGTTTGGTTTATAGCGATTAACTTTTTTTTTTTAGTTCCAAGGGGAGTTGTTTAGGCTGGTTGGGGGGTATCTCTCCCCCACTTCATAATTACGTTTTACGGTAGAGGTATGTGAAGGGATCTGTGAAGGTCTTGGGGAGAAGAAAAAAACAAATAAGGGCGGGATAGGACTCTAAGAATTTTACCCGTTAAATCAATACACACAAAAAAATTTCAGGTAAGCAAAGACTCTACCTAGAAATCAGTGGTGTCTAATAACGAAAATGTACCAAATGGGTAATATAATGACTTGTGACGGTATATGTGCAGTTTAAAACAATATATGATTGGTGGATTTAAATCTAAACGTTTCGTTCTCAAACCCTAAGGAATATTTCTAACCTGTATTACCGCTGTCGGAAATTAAAAAGGCTAATATTTATATTAGGTTTGGTTAGGTTAGTTAGAGAGTTAGGGGGTTTTAAAAGGAGGAGAGTTTCACGTTCGTTTTCAGAGACACCAACTATTTTTTTTTTTGGCCTACAATAGGTGCTTGTTCTAATGGTGCTAGTTTTATTTTGCGCAAACAAAAAAAAAAAAACAAAAAAAAAAAAAAATAATAAAAAAAAAAAAAAGATATTTTGTGGTTAAGGTTAGGTTAGGTTTCTTTAAAATCTGTTAGGTTAGGTTTCATTAAAACAAGGTTAGATTAGGTTTCATTTTTTTTTTCATTTTTATTTTGGTTTGCGCAAAATAAAACTAGCACCATTAGAACAAGCACCTATTGTAGGCCAAGAAAAAATAGTTGGTGTCTCTGAAAACAAACGTGAAACTCTCCTCCATAATTACCGAGTTAGGTTAGGTTAGTTAGAAAGTTATATCAGGTTAGTTTGATGGTTTGATTAGGTTAATATTTGATGTTTTTGCAAATGGAGCGTTTTTTCCCGTCAAAACGTCTAAAAAGTTTATTAGTAGAAATTTGTCATCACTTCTTCGAATTGCAAAACACTCACTTTTTTTTAGGCTTGTACAGTAAAAAAAAACTTATCTCCATTAGGGAAAGCATCACATATTAAGCTAAAAAACTCAAACTTCTCTTTAAAATCTTGCAAGTCATAAACTACACTTTTTCCCGAAACTGCATATTTTCCCGGAAGTGCATATTTTCTCGAAACTGCATATTTTCCCGGAAGTGCATATTTTCCCGAAACTGCATATTTTCCCGAAACTGCATATTTTCCCGAAACTGCATATTATTCCTTCGCGATCCAGCCTGTACCTTTTAATAAGGTCAGCATCATCATACATATCCATAACGTCTTTCTAGGCTGTACATTTTTGACCTCGGGGAGGATTATTCCTTGATTTTGTGCGTCCATCTTGGCCTAGTGAAGACTTAAGTGCTGGAGAAAAGACTTGAGCATGCCCATGAAGGACACTTAACTTTGGTGCCTGTTAAGCATACTTAAATCGGATAAGTATTTTTGGTTAAATTACTTAAGCATTTCTTAAATATTTAAGTGTAAGATCAGCAAATTTTCGTCTGCTAAGTGCGCTTAACAATACTTATCTTTTTGTTTATGTCGGCCCTGGACCACTGGTCCGCTCTGTCCCGCCCTGCCGGGAGGTTTATTACCCTAACCGGTGTCGTGTGGGCAAGTGTCTGTTTACGAGGGCGGAAAGAAAGGAAGGCGGAAGAAAACGGGAACATTTACTTGTTGATCAACAAGGCACGTCCAGCTGGCAGGTGTCCTACGACAACAATCCCGTCTTTATTTATAAACAGGGGAAGAGTTAATTAACAAGAGGCGTTTTCTGCGGGGATCCTGATTGCAACCGAAAATTTTTCGTTTGCTCAAATTTCGATCCCTGTTCAACCATCCAGGGAAGATGATTGGCCCGACCCGCAATCATTTGTTGTTGTTGTTGTGACCGTTTGCAATCGAAAATTTTCCGATTGCAACCAAAAATCCCCCGCAGAAAACGCCTAATTAAGGTTTTTTAACGAAGGAGACGAAATGGAAGAGGACTTTCCTTTCCCTTCTCCCTCTCTCTCTCTTTCTCCTTTATCTCTCTCTCTCGCCTTTCTCTCTCTTCTCTCTCTCTTCTTTCTCTCTCTCTCTCTCATCTCTCATCTCTCATTTTAACCGACTTATATTATATTATATAATATATTGTGTGCGTGTGTGTGTGTGTGTGTGTATGTGTATGTATGTATGTGTGTGTGTATGAGTGCATGTGTGTATGTATGTGTGTGTGAGTGTGTGTATTAGTGATGGACCGAATGTCTATTTTCCGTATTCGCGAATGCGAATGCGAATGCGAATATTTGGTTTTGATATTTGCGAATGCGAATTGCGAATATTACATAACATTTCATTTAATACGCAATTTTTTATAACATACAGGTAACTGAAATATTTTGTATGTATTGTAAGAGTTCAGACATAAAAAAATGAATGTCTAATGTAAATTCCATTCAATTTTCTATGTTGCCAGCTTGCGGGACGAGGACCCACTCTTACACGAATATTTACATGATAATATCTTGCATGAATAATTAGTATTAACTAATATATCAATAACTATTATTGCAAAGTTTACACTGTGCAATATCACTGGAGATAATCTCGAAATAATCCCAAACCACACTGTTGTGACTGGACGTCATTACGCAGTAGGTTCCTGCAACACTGTTCTCTTTCAAAGAAAGTTGATTGTGCTCGTGGGTGAAAGAGAAGATGCTTAATTACTTACTTACACAATTACTTACTATTACACAATTACTTACACATAGAGCACGAGGCAAGCAATGAGTTGAGTTCATTAACAGTGACCTTGAGAGAAGCGGCTGCTTTACTCTGTTGAAGGGTGGAGAATGGTGTTCAAGGAACCATGGCCTTGGCTACCATTACGCCCCCTCACCTCATTAATTGTAACTACTGCTCGGCTAAACTTTAAATTTATTTATATGTTTGCTTGTGTAATATTATGTTCACTTGTTATTTTCTCCTTTTTTTGTAAGTTTATTGATTTGGGCAAAATATTCGCATATTCGCAAACAACTACGAGTGGGAGTGCGAATGCGAATGCGAATATTGAAAAAAACATGCGAATATTCGCAATTGCGAATGCGAATGCGAATATTCGGTCCATCACTAGTGTGTATGTATGTGTTTGTATGTGTGTGTGCATGTGTGAGTGCGTGTGTGTGTGTGTGTGTGTGTGTGTGTGTGTGTGTGTGTGTATGTATATGCAGAGCTGGGCACTTCCGTACCTCTGTCCGTACCTCCGTACCTCCGTACCTACGGACTTCCAAACTAGGTCCGGAAGTCCGGAGGTACGGAAAGTTTTTCAAAGGTACGGAAGTAACAGGTACGGACCTGCGAAATTTTGGGTCCGTACTTCCGTACCTGATATTTTCTATGATGAAAAAAAAAAAAAACGAAGACGAAAAAACAGTCCACAGAATAACTTTCACGCGTTTTGGCGGGCAATTTGCCACTAGCTGTCAGCTGATCATTTCCTAAGGCGAGATCCGTGCATCTGTGGTGCCTGGTAAACACCAAACGTGCGGCATCAAGCTCAAGATCAACAACGTTTTATGTTTACAGTCACATCACCCGGCAACGCGTTTCAAAGTTTCACTGCTATTGCTTACTGTTTAGTGTTTACAACTAAACATGGACAAATACGTGAAAAGAAGTGATAGCGACAGGAGCAGGAGTGTGTCTGGGGATAGTAGCTGTAGTAGTGTGAGCTACAGAACCAGCACGCCTGCACCATCTGCGTCCAGAACCCATACACCACAGGGGACGTCAGATATTTCTTTGTCTGACGTGGAGCTGGACTCCTCCCAGCTGTTCACCCAGGACATAGAGGAGAGCGGGACTGAGCAGGAGGATCAGAGGAAGAGGCAGGAGGGCACCAGACAGCTAAAGGCTATGCTGTGGCACCTTGAGAAGTAAGACAAATCTAACTGTTCTATTGCAGTATTTTACTAATTTAATATTTTTAAGTTGACATCTTATGATCTTAATAAGTTAATGTTCTTATCGCCTATCGCATCGTGTCAATTAAAACTTAAAAAAATTGCAGGTTCTTTGTCTTTGTCCTCAGCAACATAAGCTTTGAGCAGCTGGTGTTTGTGAGGGGCAACATGCACCTCCTAGGCTAGGCTCCTAGGCTAGGCTCCTAGGTGTTTTAATAGTTATAGGATACAGGTACGGGGGTACGGAGGTACGGAGGTACGGGTACGGACAGAACAAAGTAAAATAAGGTACGGAAGTACAGGTACGGACGACCCGCGTCCCGAAGTACGGAAGTACAGGTACGGACTACCCCAAATCCAGGAACGTGCCCAGCTCTGTGTATATGTATGTATGTATGTGTGAGTGCATGTGTGTGTGTATGTGTGTGTGTGTATGTATGTGTTTGTATGTATGTGTGTATGTGTATGTGTGAGTGTGTGTGTGTGTGTGTGTGTGTGTGTGTGTGTGTGTGTGTATGTATGTATGTGTGTGTGAGTGCATGTGTGTATGTATGTGTGTGTGTATATGTATGTGTTTGTATGTGTGTGTGTATGTGCATGTGTGAGTGTGTGTGTGTGTGTTTGTATGTATGTATGTGTGTGTGTGTGTATATGTGTGTGAGTGCATGTGTGTATGTATGTGTGTGTGTGTGTGTAGTATGTGTTTGTGTGTGTGTATGTGTGTGTGTGTGTATTCATCTAGTTGTATTTTACAGGGCCTGAGCAACGCTCGTATGGCCCCGTCTCCATATCAACATTTTTATGATTCATCCTTAGTGCTTAGTGTTGGCTGAAGCCACCACCCCGGGAGGCGGGTCACAAACCCCGGCTAACACCCGGTACCCATTCACTGCTGGGTGGACAGGGGCTCGGGTTTTAAGGAAACAACCCATCTGTTTCCACTCCGCCCGGGGATCGAACCCGGGACTTCTCGGTTGTGAACCGGGTGTGCTACCCTTACACTACGGAGTACCTAAGTGTGTGTGTGTGTGAGTGTGTGTGTGTGTGTGTGAGTGTGTTAATTCTGCATGCGGCAAGCTGTAAAAAAATAAACCTGGAACTAGTATATAATAAAAAAATAAAAAAAAATAAAAAATAAAAAAATAGGATCATAATCGGCACGTGGCAGCCACTGGGGCGCTGAACACGTTAGCCTTGGCATGGATGGACACAGCGACTTATATAAGGAAAATAGTAAGTCTTTTACGCTATAGAACATGGTACTTGTGTGATCGAACTGCTCAGGGTTTAATGGAAACCCACACGTTCATGAAGGCCTTATGTATGAAAGGAAAAAAACAAGAAAAAAATGTAAATAAATAATAATAATACAGTAATAATAGCAATGATGAAAAAACAAATATTAATACTATTACTAATACTAATAAAATTAATAATAACAAATATACCAGTTTGCATTTAGGCATATCATCTTGTACCCAATGCAAGAACATTGTATACTTACTCAAAGACTACTCTATACAGTAGTCTTTGACTTACTTCATGATGCACCAAACCTCTAACTTCTAGGAGTTCCTCTTCAAACTATACATAATAAGTAATACTATCATTGGTAATAATTTTTGTAAGGCACTACCGTGAAATTAAGTATACTAAAAATCAACATCAACTGGTTCAACTAAATGTGCTGTAGCTATATACCATGCAACAACTATGCAATGACACATTTCTCAGCTCACCAAATTGACACATCAATTCTTATACCTGGCTAACAGTTACACTATCCCCTTCCTGGCTATATGGCGCTACCTTGACATTCAATCACCCACTTCATCAACCCGCTGAACACACCTGCTCAGGAAACTGCAAGGCTAAACTAAACTACACACTCAGAGCCAAACAACTAACTATAACTAAATGAAATCAAACGTTATTATGACACCCACCAGATATCAATACTTGACTAATGCATAATGTGACCTACAAAACACACTCATCAGGTTAACAGGCCATCTTGGGGGCGCCAGTTAGGCCGTTATAGTGGCAATGGACAATAAAGTAAATTAGTAAATCCAAATAGATAAGAATGATATTAACCTACAAGTGAACTGCTGGAAAGTTTTCTTGACAACAATTAAGTCTCTATACTGAACGGTGAGCAAAATTTCTCATCAGGTCAAGGCAAAGTTGCATTTTCAACTCGCAAATCTAAAAGTTCATCTTACCCTCAGGCGGCAAAGTCATGGCTGTGAGGAGCGTAAAGGGGGGGAGAGTGTAGTGGTCTGTTTGTCCCTCCTTGGCAGAGTTTGTCTCCCCATCCTTCCCGTGCTGAGGGAGAAACAGGGCCATGCAGGGCAGCTCCATGAACTGCCTCGGGATTGGCCGAATGTCCGTATGAGACACAGTTCTCCGTGTTGCCGTAGTCCACAAATAGCACCTGACAGCTGGCGTCGGCTGAGGCAACACACAGTCCGCGGTACCACGTGCAGTGGCGTCACCGCGGGGGGGCTAAGGGGGACTTAGCCCCCCCAAGTCAAGGACTCAGCCCCCCCCAAATTGCTGCTAGTAGCCTGCTACCCAAAAACTAAAAAGGAATATTTATCCAATTTTCCATGCCAGAGCAAAACCTTATTTTTCACACTTTTATAGAAAAATTGGTTTGATGTTTCATTTAAATGTTGAAATATGTTTGCTAACAAACCTTGAAATTACTAAGTATATTCTATTATGGAGATATTCTATAGAACCTCCGTTACCTCTTCCAAACCAAGCTGATCCCTGCACTGGGTTATTAAATTGACAAAATAGTTACCGTTCACTTCGTGACTTCTCAGTCAGATTAGTTTTCTTTCATGACTTCAATCATGCTACGCAGCTTCGCTTGAATCGCTTCAGTATGTACATGTTCAGCAAAGGAAGAGGACTGTTGAATTTTAAGGTAAAGGAAGTATTTTTTTTCTTGAGCAAATATCATTGCATGTGAATTTTGCAGATCACGAATATCTATTGCCTAGTTTTTGACATTCCAACCCCACTTTTAAAGGTTTGGCAGAGTGAGGATATGGATCTTGCTGCAGCAGTTAACATGGCACAGGAAACAATAAAAGTTCTGAAAGATAAAAGAACTTCAGATTCAATACCATTTGGGAAAAGGCAGTTAAATTTGCTGCAGGAAGAAACATAACTGTAGCTCAGCAACAACCTCCAAGTTCAAGAAGGCAAAGGAAGCCATCGTCACGGTTGTTAGGATCCATTGTAACTGAAACCATAGGCCAACGAGACACCTCTGAGAGAGATGAAGACCCTAAATCTCACTGTAAAAGATGTCTTTACTATCCTAGACAAGGTACTCGTTGAATTTGGGCACAGGTTTGATGAACCAAAGAGCATTCTACTTGGTGTATCTGCTTGTCATCCTTCGTCCCCGAACTTTCTAAATGAAAATGATTTGAAATATCTTGCTGACCAATATGACATTGAAAGTGAGAGAATCCATGCAGAAGTTCTTGTTGCTCAGAAAACATTAAACGATGCAAAATCCATCTCTGGTGCTTTAGACAAACTAAAGCCTCTAAAGCAAGGTTTCACCACACTCTGGACTTTAATGCATTTGGCTCTCACTTTCCCTGTCAGTAATGCTAAATGTGAACGATCATTCTCTGTACTGAAGCTTGTCAAAACGTACCTCAGGGCAACAATGGGTCAGAAACGGCTGACCAGTCTAGGTACAATTTCAATTGAAAAAGGTGTGGTGGATTCACTCAATCTTGATGTAGTAGTTGACAAAATTTGCCTCTCTTCCAATACTGTCACAATCAAACTC
>JACEEZ010012493.1:38317-60817 GCA_016584305.1 Chionoecetes opilio | reverse complement strand
TTCAAGATCCTAAATACGCCCCTGATGTGGAGGTTTGCAACTAATCACACACACGGCCAGCGTACACGCTCTCAATCCCAAGTTCCAGCACGCACTGACTGAATGACTGTGCTACACTTGGCAAGTTGGCAGTTGGCAGTGTCGTTTCCACAATATTTGGTGGGAACTTATGTTCATGCGGGCACTTGCCACTTTGAAGGTGGTGACCGTCACAATTATTGCGATTACGTTTCAAAATGTTGACGGTCCGCAACTCGCAATTCTGAATTTTTTTCAGGCATCCGTAATTGCGCAATTCCGCAACCGAATTACCCATTCCGCAAGTTATTGCGATTGCGTTTCAAAATTTTGGCGGTCCGTAATGCGCAATTCCGCAATTTTTTTCAGACATCCGTAATTGTGCAATTCTGCAACCGAATTACCATTCCGCAAGTTGCGGAATTGCAGACTAAAATTGCGGAATGCCCACCTCTGCTTTTTAGATAATTATGCAAAAAATCTAGGAAGTTAAGGCCTCTTCCATTTGCGACATTTCAGGAACCAGTTCACGGAACCCAAGAACTCAGGCGTTCCATTTGCGCACGAAAACCTGGGTCCGAGGCGACGCGCGTAGTGACTCAGCAAAACCCTTGAACTTTCTCTACCCACATTGGGAGGTCGGTAGACAGTAGAGTTTTCAGTTCATAACAAACAAATTAATGGCCGCCTTTGGGGCCCCTTTTTTTCCCATCTTATCGTGAAGGGTTTTCCGCATGCACGAGTCGGAGAGGATGTCAGACAGGCCTACAAGGGGCACTGGTGGAGGAAAGCGGTCCCGCGATCTTAATCTTGATATGATTCCTTCACATCACAGCTGAGTTACATCTTACTGCTTTTTTGTTTGTGTTTTAAGCAGACGAGGTGGTGTTAGCACCAATCATTGGTTAGCACGCCGGGCGAGTAGTCCATCCCCCTCTCTCTCTCTTCTCTCTCTCTCTCTCTCTCTCTCTCTCTCTCTCTCTCCCCTTTTCCTCTCTCCTCTCTCTCTCTCTCTCTCTCTCTCTCTCTCTCATCTCTCGCGGGACCGCTTTACTCCACCAGTGCCCACCCACTGACTAGGCGCTATTAAACTATCGCTATTATACTGAATTCGGTACCGTAACACGTAATTTATGCCAAAGATGCCAGCAGTGGATGTTGCTGGTACATCATTTATTTCTGTTTATCATCACTATCATCGTATAATGCGAGCACAGCCCTACACAAGACAGGAGAAAACGCCCCTTCCTCTTGCCTCGCCAGCTGAGTTTGTTTGTAAACAAAAAAACGGGGTTTTTGCGTTCCATTTGTAACACGCGAACCCAGAACCAGGAACTGAACCCAACCAGGAACTGAAAGAACTGGGGCGGCATTTTGGAAGGGGCTCTAAACTACACCCTCTTAGCGTCCTAAGACCGACTTAGTTATACCGGGCCAAGAAGATTACTAAGAAAGCATTTTCGGGCGTCATCTTAGCCTCGTGTAAGGGGACAGAAGGCCAACCCTTCTTAGTGCCACCTAACCAATCAGTGCGCGCGACACAAGTCTGTATTTGGCGGGAAATACGTATACCACGCCGAGTGTCTCTCTCTCTCTCTCTCTCTCTCTCTCTCTCTCTCTCTCTCTCTCTCTCTCTCTCTCTCTCTCTCTTCTTCCTCTCTCTCTCTTTTCTCTCTCTCTCCTCTCTTCTCTCTCTCTCTCTCTCTCTCTCTCTCTCTCTCTCTCTCTCTCTTCTCCTTCTCTCTTTTTCCTCTCTCTCTTCTTCCCTTCTCTTCTCTCTCTTTCCCTCTCTCTCTCTTTCCCTTCTCTCTCCTCTCTCTCTCTTTCCCTTCTCTCTCTCTCTCTCTCTCCCTTCTCTCTCTCTCTCTCTCTCTTTCCCTCTCTCTCTCTCTCTCTCTCTCTCTTCTCTCTCTTCCTCTCTCTCTCTCTCTCTCTCTCTCTCCTCTCTCTCTCTCTCTCTCTTCTCTCTCTCTCTCTCTCTCTCTCTCTCTCTCTCTCTCTCTCTCTTCCTCTCTCTCTCTCCTTATTTTTCTTCTATTATTTCTTCTCCCTCCTCTTCCTTCTCCTTGAGTTGCCAGATATGTATTTCTGCTAGTCACAGTGCAGTGTACACGCCGAGGGAGTCCTCTCTCTCTCTCTCTCTCTCTCTCTCTCTCTCTCTCTCTCTCTCTCTCTCTCTCTCTCTCTCTTCTCTCTCTCTCTCTCTCTCTCTCTCTCTCTCTCTCTCTCTCTCTTCTCCTTTTTTTTCTTCTATTATTTCTTCTCCCTCCTCTTCCTTCCCCCTTTTCATCCTCCACACACATATCATAGCCAGTATGTGATATTATCGTGAATAACGACACTTTTTTTCTGGTGTGTTTTGATATGTTTAGAATTAATCTGCTAACCGTTTCTGTCGCAAATCATATCTATTCCGCCCAGCCCACCCCTATATATATAGTATATATATAGCCCACACCTATATATATATATATATATATACATAGTGTATTATACAGCCTAATATACTATATACAGTCTAAAATATATAATATATAACCAATAATATAACCATTGTTGTTATGGTGACGGAGAAAATTGCGGGCTAAGACGACCCCAACCCTGCCTTAGTTTACACTCGCTGCACTGTCTTAGGCGGAGCTAACTTTGCTTCCGAAAATGTCCACCTAGCGCTAAGATGGTCTTAGTCCCCTAAGATGGTCTTAGTAGTGTTACAAAATGCCGCCCCTGGTTCCTGGAACTTGGGCACAAATGGAAGAGGCCTCTACTGTAAACCCTAAGCTCAATTTTAGGAAGAAAATTTATATGGTTATTAAGACCGGTAATTCCCAAAAAGTGCCCTTGGAAGGGGAAGAAGGGGAAAGACATGTACTATGGAAAGATCTTGCTATAGAAAATTGGAGACTTGCTCATTGCCTTTGGGAGGGGAAGAAGGGGATATAATAGTTTCCTGGCACTTTATTGGTATTTTTACGGTAAGAGGTTTTCTCAAGATAATCAAACGTTACTCTTATCATAGTGTAATGTGAGCTATTGTTAATTGCATTAACGGGGCATGCATGTATAAATATATATTTGAAAGCTTAGCATTTTCTGTGGGAGAGGGAATGACTAACCTCCCAGTGTTGATTTCAAGAATATGCGTGGTATTAGTTTTAATTTGGAAGTGCCTTTAACTTATATGACTGATTATTATGTGACGTCCCGCTCATTTTAAGACGAGACCATGTTTACTGACTGATTTCTATTTATTTTTGATGAATATGACATACACATCTTGAGAATATTGCATGGTTTTTTTTTCTTAGTGGGATCGGAACTTCAGGGCCACCTCGTATATTGAGCCTTGGAAGATAGATTTCCGTCAGCCAGCACTGTCATTGCTAACAAAAAATTAACATTTTCTCCAATCTGAGACAATATTTCAGAATAGAAATTATCACTTCAAATTAGTTTTGATAATTTTCTAGTTACTCTGGTATTTTTTCCTTGAAATAGCTTCTTGAGGGAGATAAACCCCCGTAAAAAAAAAAAAAAAAAAAAAAGATTTTTTGACGCGAAATGGATATCAGATTAATGCAATATATAGCCACAGCATTAAATAAATCGTTTCGTCTTCAACCGAGCGGGATGTCGTTAGACAAAAAATTAACGTATGTGGCAGTTTAGAGGGTTTATGGAACTGTCGCCGATATAGGAACGCTCGTCGAATCGCCAACCGAGATCTCTCGCCGACGTGGAATTTTGGCGACTTTCACTGGTAAAGCCCTCGGTCGTTTAGTAACCTAACCTGGACATAGGTCAACTGGCCAACATAACCTAACCACATGACCTAACTCAAGATCAAGAACTAGAAATAACCCCAAAAATAGGAACACTCGCCGACGTGATTAATTGGAACACTCGCCGACCTCGGCGAGAATTCCTATCGGCGACAGTTATAGGTACCGTAGATAACACTAAAGTCGCCAAGACAACGTTTTTTTCGATGTAGCTACAGACGTGTGGTGGCGTTAATACTTGCATTTCTACATCCATGATTTCAGGAAAGTTAGAAGGGGCTATCTGGATAGTCTGTGTTATTTTGTGTCTTCATCTGTGTCATATTATGGCTATAAATGAACAAATAAAAAAAATTCACCAGAGTGGCGACCAAACTAATTAAGGTCGCCAGCTAGTGTTTATGTTCTGAGTGTCCTCCCGCCGTCGTCGTCGCCCGAAAAAAAAACGAGTAGCGAAATTTGAAACCGTATATATACTTGCAGATACAAAGCATATAACAACGCTGAAACAGGGTAGATTATATATACAGTCATGATATAAACTACTGTGTATCATCTTCAGTGGCACATACACATCAGTAGGATGCTGTAATTCGTAATATATGGCGGCTGGCGACATTATTGCTTCTGGCGACTATTGTTATCTACGGTAGGGTTTTGAGCATATATGATATATGAGACATTCAATTACGTACAGAAATATCTTGTGAGCAGGAGATGGGGCCCTAAACACCCGTTTCAAGAATGCAATCTGCCCCAAACAGGCATCATATTCATCTGGTACACATCAAAATAGTGTTTTCTTAGCAAGATGCTGTATTCCGTAAATGTACTCATGATTCACTGCATAAAGGCTATTTAATGGTCCTTCACATCAGTAATACAAAAGCAGAGCGCATTATTCGATTCATGAATGTTTTTCCTATGAAAGAATAAAAACAGTACACCCTCTCCTATTTTAGCGGACAGTTCGTCACAAGCGACCAGGGCAGACATTCAGAAAGAGTTAAAGGGCACGGTGTTTAGCTTATTTTTGTAGTACGAGATATGGCAGTGGCGCTACGGTGTCACTATGGATGATCTTTTCCGCTTGATAATCTCTCTATTCGTAACTGGTCTTCCTGCCATTTGGGGGAAGCAACCACCCCGGGAGGCGGGTCACAAACCCCGGCTAACACCCGATACCCATCACAGCTGGATGGACAAGGGCTTGGGGTTTTATTAAGGAAAAGGGAGCCATTATACCTTCAGTCTGATGCGTGGCGGTTGGTGGCAGCTACCCGCCGGGATGGTGAAGCGACTCAAGCGAGGTGGTCTGCGTGTGAGGTGCCGCCGTTCACCACTCGGCCCATCACCCCTTAAAAAACTCATAATAAACTCATCACGAGGGTAGGAGATTGTTTTATGGCCTAATTTCATTTGTATACTTGCCCTGTTCAGTTTTTGAGTCAGAAAACATCATATATACTCAATTTATGAGTATTTTTATGTATATTGCGTGCTCTACGCCACCCATGCCGTGGTCTCTTATGTTTTGACAGCTTAACGTCTTTAAGTACGTCATCAATGTGCCTGCAGAATGCCAAAAGTTGCCCAAAACAGCTGTTGGAAGTCGCTAGGTCGTGAAGACCGGAAGTTAGCCTCTCTGAATGTAGCCCCTGATGTACACACGCTACACTGTGACAAGCGGTCCCGCTTTGTTGATCAACAAGTAAATATCCCCGTTTTCTTCCGCCTTTGTTAGTAAACAGACGTTCCCTCGTAAACAGACACTTGCCCACACGACACCGGGCAATGATGAGGCAGCAGACTTGCCTCAGGTAAGTCTGGAGGAGATGCTGGAAGACCTGATCCTTGAGGGAGGCGCAGGGGCAGTGGCAGAGAACATGATGATGGGTTAAAGGCTGTATATCAATAATGATGAATAAATGATATATTGCTATTTCATTGTGAGATTTAATGATTCATTGAAGCCTTAACCCCTTCACGCCCAGATCTTTCCTTTGCTATAAATAAACCGTCTGTTGTTAGCTATGAAATTACGAAAAGTAACTGAATACACCAAATTAATTAGTCGACAAGGGTACTAAACAGGTCATATCTATTAAATTATTGCTTATATTGATTAAAATCGTCTAATGGTGTCTAAATTACAATGGAAATTACGTTCTGGGTCTCAAGGGGTTAACTTAGTTGAGTGTACAATGTATCTGATTGTAAGATCCAGCAAAGCTATTGGGGGCTATCACTTCTATTTTATTCCTTATCTTCCGTTTCTCTTTTAGTCCAAGTGTTATCACTCATTTACCCTTTTCGCAATAATTGGTAAATGAAGGTACCCGGTAGCTAAAATTGTTTGCTAAAGGCAGAATAAGAATTAATAATCGGGTTAGATGATGGATTTGAAAAGTTACGTAACTGACTTGACTGCATATTCACATGGAGAAGAGCTAAATGATGACTAGTGCTTGATTAACCCCTTCACGCCCAGATCTTTCCTTTACTATATAAAATCGTCTGCTGTTAGCCATACAATTAACCCTTTCACGCACGAAAAGTTTAATAAGTTTTTTCGTCCACTGCGACATCAGTCTGGGGCTCTCTAAAGCGGGTATCACACGAGGCGTTTCGTCGGACTGTTTCGTCGAACCAAACAAGCATTTGGTTGGACCAGTTCGTAGAACACTGACAACACATCTAGCACACGGTTGGGCCAACCGCTTCACCCAACAATAACAAACAAAGATGAAGCGATGACAGCGAGAGGCGCGGAGATTTGTTGTTAATGTTTTAACTTTAGGGGCATATATAGACGTAGCTACTACTGGTGATGAAAAGGGAGGAGGTGATTGTTAGAAGAGAACTGCAGCAACAGATGAAGACGCGTTCATGTGGGCTAAATAAGTTATAGTGGACGAGAACTGCTCGCCGGTTAGGTTAAGTTTCGGTTAGGTTAAGTTTCGGTTAGGTTAAGTTTCGGTTAGGTTAAGTTTCGGTTAGGTTAAGTTTCGGTTAGGTTAAGTTTCGGTTAGGTTAAGTTTCGGTTAGGTTAAGTTTCGGTTAGGTTAATATTCCCGTCAGGGGGTCGAAGGGGACGGAGCCCCTCCCGTTAGAAGGTTAGGTTAGGGTAATAATTTAATCCCAGCAGGGCGTGGCAGAGCCCAAAATCGAGTGGCGGGTGGGCGGGCGGGCGGGCGGCCGCCGGCCACTGTTACCTGTGGCCACCGAAACCTGTGGCGGGCGGAAAATTGCCCAATGACCCAAAACCACACGCCCAATTGTGTAAGCAATTTCGGTCCTAGTGTGAAATAATACCATATGTAGTCAGTGTCTCAGAAAAGGACCGCGCAGTCCTCGTCCATTTTACCGGATCTTGATATTACAGGTGGCCCCGTAGTGTAGTGGTTAGCACGCTCGGCTCACAACCGAGAAGTCCCGGGTTCGATCCCCGGGCGGAGCGAAGACAGATGGGTGGTCTTTCTTAAAACCCGAGCCCCTGTCCACCCAACAGTGAATGGGTACCGGGTGTTAGCCGGGGGTTTGTGACCCCCTTCCCGGGGTGGTGGCTTCGGCCAACACTAAGGCCCAGTTGCAAGAAGTGGTCATTTTCCACCCAGTATACGATAGTGAGTGGGGCGCCCGACCGTCGTGATACTTCATTGATAAGTTTCATGAACGGCTGATTTTGCCCCCATCGGCATGAGGATCCGACGTCGGGAGCCATGGCGAGGTTGGTATGCCGGAGGGGTCACCCACCCTAAGACCAAGACCAGATGCAATAAAAAAACATTGCAATTTGGCGCCAAAGACGGTTCCGGACTCCCCAACTCAGAGAAATGACTTCTTATAAGGTAAATATCGCATGTCTCACCAAGTTTTAAATATTTTGATGTAAATATGCAGTTTTAACCAATACTCCCTATTGACCAATACTCTCCTGTCATAACGGGGGGGGGGGGGGCCTGCGCCCCTCAAGACCCCTCTGCTAGTTAAATAACTAAACTTGGGCATTGTTTTCGTAACCTAACCTCGCTAGGGGGGTTTTGCCACCCCCAGACCCCCGCTAGTTAACGCACTGAGCCTGGGCATTGTTTTCTTAATATAACCTCCCCCCCCCCGCTAGTTAACTAACCTAACCTAGGCATTGTTTTCTTAACATAACCTCGCAAGGGGGGTTTCGTTCCCCCCCAGACCCCCCCGCTAGTTAACTAACCTAACCTAGGCATTGTTTTCTTAACATAACCTCGCAAGGGGGGTTTCGTTCCCCCCCAGACCCCCCGCTAGTTAACTAACCTAACCTAGGCATTGTTTTCTTAACATAACCTCGCAAGGGGGGTTTCGTTCCCCCCCAGACCCCCCCGCTAGTTAACTAACTTAACCTAGGCATTGTTTTCTTACCATAACCTCGCAAGGGGTTTTCGTTCCCCCCCAGACCCCCCGCTAGTTAACTAACCTAGCCTGGACATTGTTTACGTAATCTAGCCTCGCTAGGGGGCTTTCGCCCCCCCCCCCCGACCCCCCTGCTAATTAAGTTAAGTAACCTAGCCTGGGCAATGTTTTCTTAACATAACCTCGCTAGGGGGTTTCGCCCCCCGCCCCCAGACCCCCCTGCTAGTTGACTAACCTAACCTGGGCGTTGTTTTCGTAACCTAAACTCGCTAGGGGAGTTTCGTCCCCCCAGCCAGACCCCCCTTGTGTTATTTTTCATTTCCGACGGCTGTCTGTGTGTCCAAATCAAGATTGATGGGTGAAAATGGTAAATAAACCCTCCGGTCAAAACAGCGGGAGAACACCGATGGGTATGTAGAGTTGTTGACTGTCTTGACTTGAGTTCTTTCAACGAGACTACTAAGAAACAACTGAAAAGTATGAATTAGCTGCCTTTAAAGCCCCGTCCACACTGCCACTCACCACCGTCGGTGCTTGCCGTCGGTGCTTGCCGACGGGAAGCGCCGTTGCCAGGGTTGTGTCCACACGAACGGTTTTGTTCGGCGGTCAGCGCGCTTCCTGATTTCAAAGTGAGAGTCATGTTTTCTGCATATCGTGTACTCTCACTCGAAATTATGAAATAACCACAGGAGGTTTAGAAAAACTGACCCAACTATCATCTTCATGACACATTTCTGCATATCATAAGCAAGAAAAATATACGAAAACCTTTTTGTGTATTCTAAAAAATATAGCAAAAAGAAATAGTGTATAAACATTTTTCTCACTTTTTTGTCTTCAACTTGCTGCAATTTCCCGACCATTTCTCCCATTTAATTTTTTATCACATATTCGTAATCAGCTGACTTTCTTGGTTCTGATGGTATACGGTACATAGTAATACAAAAATATCTAGATGGTGAAAACTGCCGATAACTTGAAGCATGTGTTCGGCGCTGACCCGTGAGTGACGGGCATGCCCGCCCAATATTAAACCTGCTGAATGTTGGCGGGCAGCGCCGACGGTTAAATTTTGCTCGTCGGCATCGTGTCCACACTGCCACTTTTGAGTGACGAACACTGTTCGACGGCAAGCGCCGACGGTGGTGAGTGGTAGTGTGGACGGGGCTTTAGGCTTCGTAACCGCGTTGACTCTTCATCAGAAATGTGTCACATATTGATTATGTTGATTATTGATGTTCAATGGAAGTTTTTTATAATATATGATGCTCATCGATATCTCTCCGTAGGGGTTTACCGACCCGACAATTTTTGCCCGATGGGGCCCACGATGGGGATGAAATGGCGCTGTTCTTGAACCAGAGGTGTCGGGCATTTTCACGCCGGGACCCTATAGGGAGCACGATAAGACCTTCTTGCAACTGGGCCTAAGCCCGAGCGGTAGATCACTATGGCTCTGAGGAATTATCCTCTAAACAAACAAACAAACACCACATTCTCTCCAACTCTTTCCTTGTCTCAATCATCCGTCCCCTTGTCTCACCAGTCATCACACAGTCCCAGCAGCAATAACATCCATTCTCTTCCTGTCCTTTCAACCACCTCATTCATTTCACATCCCATTTCAGTGAAAACCACACGCATCATTTCCATTCTCTCCGTTATACTTCTCAGATCTCATATTCTACTAGTAATCATTCTGCCGCAAATTGTAAACACATTAAATCAGCTTCATATTTCTGAAAATCTATCACATATATAATATAGACCGATCTGTATTAATTTTACTGTAACGTATTATATGATGGTGTTCATTTCAATGCTTAATAATTGCTAACACTATTTATAACTTACAGAAAAAGTATAGACTCATTTTGACCCCAGAGTATGTTCGACGTATGTGCAACATTTTGTATAATTTCACAAAACCATTTCATCGAACATGTTCGGCGAAATGACCCTCGAAGCTCGACCAAACAGTCCAACCAAATGGCAAGTTCGACGAAACAGTCCGACGAAACGCACCGTGTGATAGCCGCTTTAAGGGGCCGCGCGTAATGGCCTGCCTGACTCTGCGGCGAATGTTTTGGTTATGTTATCAATTTCAACCACGATTATTCTTTTTTCCTGGCATTATTATAATAAAAATTATATCGTTGGTTTCGCAAGAGATTATTCTGCCTTATGAAAGACAAAAATAACAAGAAATGCAAATAAATAGCGGAGTTTAAAGACTTAGAAAAAACATTGAGTAAAGAGAAATAAGAAATACTTACGTTCACCACTTCGTAGCTCGATACTTCCTGAGTCAACTTTTTATGGTTTATATGCCAATAAAAGCGGATTTTTATGAGGATTCCAACGCTACCATTAGAATTTTCATATGGCCAGTAGTTCTTGAGAAAATGGAGAAAAACTAAAACACATGTTGGAAGACGGATTAGGCTACAAGTATGGCTTACCCGGCTCGGGACACGTTTTAAAGGGACGGCAGTCCGTGCTGACAGGCTGCCTGCTGAGAGTTAGCTGGAACACAAGCCCTTATCACTTCAAATCCACCCTCACGAGCGAGTTGACAATTAGTTTATTTTATAGGCCTAGCTTGGATCTTTGACGCAGTAAATTTTGACGCGATTCTGATAAATACTTTATTTTTGGCGAATTTTTAAATGTTTTTTGACGCAGTTCGCGTCAAAAGCTTAGATGTAGACGGGCCCGTTTTGACGCGATCGCGTCACCGTGCGTGAAAGGGTTAAGAAAAGTAACTTAATAAACCAAATTATTTAGTCGACATGGATACTAAACAGATCATATCTTTAAAATATTGCTTATATATTAACTAAAAATCGTCTAATGGTATCCAAATTACAATGCAGATTACGTTCTGGGTCTCAAGGGGTTAAGTGAATGGGCAAATAATGTAAAAGGTTAGAGCTTGAATACTATGGTTCACTTTTGTGCAGATCTAGAAGCTCAGATTTCAGTGACAGCTTTACAATAGGGAGGGAATAATGGTTCAATGCCCCAAACATATGATTGAAGGAAAGACTGAGCATGGAAGTGAGAAATGTACCATACAGCAGGAGAGTAACAGATCTTATACCACCCACCTTCACTTATATGCTTGCCTACCCATTCTGACACCTACTCTTGATTTCCTTGGATGTCACAGCAAAAGTCTACACATTTCTATTCATACTCTTAACTTAAAATATGGGCATTACGCTTTCTCTCTCTCTCTCTCTCTTTCTCTGTCCTCTTTTCCTTCTCTCTCTCTCTCTCTCTCTCTCTCTCTGTCTCTCTCTCTCTCTCTCTCTCTCTCTCTCTCTCTCTCTCTCTCTCTCTCTCTCTCCTCTCTCTCTCTCTCTCTCTCTTCTCTCTCTCTCTCTCCCCTCTCTCTTCTGCTCTCCCTTTTCCTTTCTCTCCTCTCTCTCTCTCTCTTTCTCTCTCTCTCTCTCTCTCTCTCTCTCTCCTCTCCTCTTCTCTCTCCTCTCTCTCTCTCTCTCTCGCTCTCTCTCTCTCTCTCTCTCCTCGCTCTCTGCTCTCTCTCTCTCTCTCTTCTTCTCTCTCTCTCTCTCTCTCTCCTCTCTCTCTCTCTCCTCTCTCTCTCTCTCTCTTCTCTCTCCTCTTCTCTCAATGAAGTGCCTTTCTGTCACCTTATCAGCATGTACATACACCCAGGCGTGCAGGTGCTACATGTCCTTGCCTTAACTAAACGCCTCATTTGATTATTAACATGGATGCTTTTTTCAGGCTATTTTAACACCATTGCAGTCATTCAGCATTACTTTCCCATCATGATTTCCTACACTGGTCTCCATTTATGTTTATATTGTGGTTTAGGTATCTTTTTTGATAGAGATATTTTGGCGAGGTTATGCAACTTTTTTCAATTAGATTTTAGTACCCTCTCTGGGCTGGTTTCATAGCTCTACAATTTACCCCTTCACGCCCAGATCTTTCCTTTGATACATAAAATCGTCTGTTGTTAGCCATAAAATTACAAAAAAGTAACTTAATATATCAAATTCGTTAGTGGACAAAGATACTTAACAGGTCATAGCTATAAAATATTGCTTATATTCACTAAAATTGTGTAATGGTACCCAAATTACAAAGAAAATGACGTTCTGGGCCTCAAGGGGTTAATATAATTGTTCATGCCCTTACACAGTAGTCCCTTGGGAGACGTAGGTAATATAGCAGGTCTGTATACAGCACTTCCATAAACTGCATTTCTCTCACCATTGAGATCCATTATTTGGGTGTTGACATAGCAGTGATGTGCTAAAACTAGGCCTGAACCACCCATATTAGTCCATCCTAGACCTAACATAGTGGAAAATAGCAATTGTAACATAGGTAAAGATGGGAGCATACACAATGCTGCGCGTGGCATTCGGTGCTCATCTCTGTGGCATTAGCCCTTGGAGCAGGGGTCCCCAACCGCAGAATACCGCGGGCCGCATCGACGAGTCCGAGAGGGCCCGAGGGCCGCACCAATAAAAAACTCTGAAAACCACATATACAGAACAAAAAATTTCAAAGAATTTATTAATGAGACACCTGGTGACATTTCTCAGCACAAAGCTTATCAAAATCAGGGGTAATGGAACTAACACTCAGCAAGAGAACGTCATCCAAGTGGTCATCTGTGAGCTGTGCACGGGTCTTCAATTTTGTCAGTTTCATCTTGCTAAACAGCTGTTCGCACAAGTATGTTGATCCAAACATGGACGACACTTTCATCGCGTTCTGTACCGGGGCCGGCAATTGACGTGTGCGAACTTGAGACTGCCAGAAGGTGAAGGGGGAGGATCCGTTGAACTTTGAGCGCAGCTCGTCGGAACACTGGAGCTCAATGAGCTCGAGCTGGAGGTCAGCGGGGGCACACTCTGGGTCTGCGTCGAAGGGTGCGCTGAACAGCTTCAGCTCTGGGGTGTAGCCGCGTACATCAGCAAAACGGCTGGCAAACTCTTTCCTCAAGTCCCCAACGACGTCCACGTATTTCTCTGTGCTGGTGGGCTTAACTGACACCAACTTCGAGAAGTGGGTGAAGTCCTTCTTCTCCAGCTGAGACTCCCATAGCTTGAGCTTCATCTCGAAGGCGTGAACCTTTGACATCATGTCCGGGACGAGGATATCTCTGCCTTGGAGCTGAAGGTTCAGGTTGTTCAGGTGAGTGGTCAGGTCGGCGAGAAAAGCGAGATCGGCGACCCAGGCGGCATCCTCAAACTGCGGGAATTCAGCTCCCTTGGAGGACAAGAACTCCGACAGCTGCTTTCTGAGGTCGAAGACACGCTTTAGCATAGAGCCGTGGCTGAGCCAGCGCACGTCGCAGAAGTAGACCAGGTCGCCATACTCCGCCTTGGCATCGGCAAGCAGGTCCCGGAACTGGCGGTGGTTGAGTCCTCTTGCCAATACAAAGTTCACTGCTTTCACCACGACGCTCATGACGTCAGACAGCGTCGCAGACTTGGCACACAGGGCTTTTTAGTGCACAATGCAGTGAAATCGCACAATGTCCTGTTGATGGCCCAAGTCGCGGCAGTGCTTCGTCAGGAGCGAAGCAAATCCCTTCGTGGAGCCAACCATGGCTGGGGCACCGTCAGTGGTCACTGCGGACAACTTGGCTAAGTCCAATCCCATTTCGTCCACACACTTCAACACTGCACAGAGGACATCGGCACCGGTGGTGGTACCCTTGAGCGGGACGAGCTGCAGGAACTCCTCCACTACATCCAGGTTGTCTGTCACTCCACGGAAGAAGATCGCCAGCTGGGCGACCTGTGTGTGTACTTCTGTGTGTGTGCGCGCGCGCGTACGCGCTTTCTTACCGCCTGCAACTGTAGGTTTTTAGCAATATTGTTAAAAATTATAAAAACTCCCATATCCACCTGCCTATCATGCGCTGGACTCGCGATCTCCAGCAATTAACCTCCCATAAAGAGCAGATAACTATACATAGACCAATAAGATAAGGTTGGGACCTTACACACACATAGTAGGCTTCACAAAAACTAACGTGTGTGTGTGTGTGTAGTTTTGATATTGTAATGAGAAAAAAATAATTTGTTTTGTTTGTCTTGCTTTAGAGAGAGAGAGAGAGAGAGAGAGAGAGAGAGAGAGAGAGAGAGAGAGAGAGAGAGAGAGAGAGAGAGAGAGAGAGAGAGAGAGAGAGAGAGAGAGAGAGAGAGAGAGAGAGAGAGAGAGATACAGGACAGGTGTCGCATTCCTTTCTGTCGGCTGCCATGTGTTTATGATGATGATTATGATTATTACCTCCGCTAAAGAGGTTATGTTATTCACCCATGAATGTCCGTGGTCTTGTCCACGCGAGTCGGACTCGCAATCGCCAGTTTCTCTCTCCCGGTGCGAGCTTGGAGCTCATTGTTAGCGATCTGTGGGTAATATCCATGTGATCAGTTTGGTATGTTTGCCTGTTTGTATGCAGGATTAAGTAAAAAGTACAGATGGATTTGCAAGACCCGCTGGCTAAAGTTTTGAAGGTCAAGCTGGTATTATTATTATTATTGCTTTCATCATTATAATTATTAGTTGATACACACACACACACACACACACATCACCTGCGGGGTGGTCTAGGAGCGTGCCTGGCCATTCTGATGTGCGTTTGATCCCCACTTGCTCCGGGAAATATTCACTGCTACGGTGGGGCATCGAGAGGCACGTGCCCCCGCATGATAATCCTGTGCCCCACAGATGCCCCCCACTGGCCATGGCTGCCGTATTCTGTATTCCTCTAATACCCACCACTGATCTGATCCTAGAATATACCGTTCTATGTGGCATCAGAGTGGCCTCTGAGCTCCGCTTGCCTAGTGGCCCCCCCCCCCATTGATAGATACCTAGCTACGCCACAGCTAACAAAGCAATCCAGTCCTTTAACAACCCACAAACTACGTAGCAAAAAAAAAGAAAAAGAAAAAAGATATCCTACCCACAATCCTCTGTGCAGCTGTTAATGAGTTCGAAGCACTCACGAATCCTATCAATATAAGCTTTGAAAAAATACTACAAAACTATACCAACACTATTACTAACTCACATTTACTAACATTTAAGACTTAGATAACGTTACAGGTCAAGAATTATTGGTCATAGGTCATCAGGTAAGGGCGTGGAAGGAAATAAGGGAAAGGTTTAGTGTTTCGAAGCAGTGTTCAGTTCCTTGAGTAATCCGGTGCGAGCGACAATCGAGAGCGAGCCAGCGAGGAGGCAGGACGCGTGTGCAGGCAGCTGGGAGGAGGAAGAGGTTGATTTTTGGCCAAACAACGCTCTGTTTTGTTGCTGTTCTTCATATTACTGCAACGCAAGTTAAGTAGAGAGAGAAAATGAGGTAGTGGGAGAGAGAGTGAGAGGAATGAGTGGGCAGTGGCGGATCTAAGCCCTGAAATCTTATGGGCCACACCAGATGCAGAGGTCAGATTCAGTGTTCAGAGGTCTAATGAAAATTCAACCATTTCTTTTTGATGGCTATGCCATGGCCACCCCACACTAGATCTGTGTCCATCCTTGGCTGCCCCAGTCAAAATTTCCTGGCGACACTACTGTGAGTGGAAGAGAGAGGGAGGGAGTGATCGAGAGCTTACGTGTGATTTAAGGTTGTTTAGTCCTCCCTTTCAAAGTAATGGCTGTTGCCTCGTTATCTTTCTACCTTATATAACGTCAGATCAGCTATAGCCAGTGGCGTAGCTACGGCGGGGCATATGCCCCCCCATGAGAATCCGGAACACCCCCTGGTGTCCCTCCCACTGGCCCCCATATGCCCTTATAGGGTGCCGGATTTAGGATGTGAGAGGCCTGGGGCCCGTTTTGGTGGGGGGTCCTTCACAAGCATCAATTTAGCATGGTGCTAAATGAAAAACAACACGCTATGTGTCTGATACGCTATTGATGACCCTTGATACTATGAAATTAATGTGATTAATAATAGTCAAAACGTTTGGAAAAATGGAACAAAAGTGACGAAATAAAAAAAGCTAAAATGGGGCAGGATTGTATCAATGTTTTGCCTTTTCTGCCTCCTTGAAAATATTAATGGAAAGTGTGTACATTTACGCATGCATTTATAGCAGAGGGTCTAAGGGTGTGGGGGCTGAGGGGGGCAGTGGAGAGAAAGATATTTGACTTTTTGGTGTATTTGGTTTGGTAATGAACTCAAATGTCAAATTCCCCCGCGTTTGGTGGGGGGCTCCAGGTGGGAGGCCCGGGGATGAAATTATTTTCCCAAACGGGTTTACTCTGGTGGGCAGCCTTCTACGCTTGGCTGTAGCTCCGAAACTAACCACAGGATTTTCTTGAAAATAGTTCAAAATACCCTCATTGTAATTCCCACACAAAGCTACTTCATTAGTAATTAGCCCAAACCTAACCTAACTTTACCGTAACCGAACGTAACCTAACCTGTTTGGGGGGAAAAATCGCGTCCCGGAAGCATATTCTCCTTCTGTATACCACTGGCGCACTCCGATTCAAGTGTGGGAATTTTTTTATTTTCAAGGCAGACTCAAGGAAAACGCGCGCGCAGCAACACACTGTATGGTGGAAGAAACTTGCTATATATTTGTTGTATATTTCTGGCCCTTCATATACTATAAAAACATAAGAACATAAGAAAATAAGCAAGCTACAAGAGGCCACGAGTCCTACACGTGGTAGTTCCTGTCACCTAACACTACCTACATCCACCTTCCATCCCCATCCATGAACCTGTCCAGCCCCTCTTCAAAGCTCCCCAATGACTCCGCACTAACTACCTGTCTACTGAGTCCATTCCAATCATTCACCACCCTACGTATTTGTGAACCAGTTTTCCCCTATTTTCTTTCTAAATCTACGCTCTTCCAGCTTGAATCCGTTACTTCTTGTTCTACCCTGGTTAAAAGCCGTAAGAACTTTTCCTACCTCTCCCTTATTAAATCCCTTTATCCACTTAAAAACTTCTATCAGATCGCCCCTTACTCTGCGTCTCTCGAGTGAGTGTAACTTTAATAACTTCAATCATTTTGGTCATCCTTCTCTGCACTGATTCTAACAAGGCTATATCCATCCTGTAATATGGAGACCAAAACTAATCCGCATAATCTAGGTGAGGTCTGACTAGAACCAGATAAAGCTTTAGAATAACTTCAGCACTTCTACTTTTAACACTTCTGGTAATGAATCCTAACACTCTATTAGCTCTATTTCTAGCTTCAATACATAGTTTCCTAGGTCGGAGATCTGGGCTCACCCTCACTCCAAGATCTTTTTCACCTTCTGATCTTTTCAGCGATACATTGCGTATGGTCACTATGGTGTATATCTATTACCAGGGTTCTTTCTACCAACATTCATAACGCTGAACTTATCAATATTAAATTCCATCTGCCATCTGACTGCCCACTCATTAAGTTTATCTAAGTCTCCCTGCAATATGTTTACATCAGACTGTGATCCAATAATCCTACCTACCTTAGTATCATCAGCAAACTTGCTGATATCACTGTTAATCCCACTATCCAAGTCGTTGATGTAAATAAAAAATAGTAATGGACCCAAAACAGACCCTTGTGGAACACCACTTGTCACCAGTCCCCATTCAGATTTAGAACCATTAATTGTAACCCTTTGTTGCCTATTACTTAGCCAAGCTCTGATCCAACGAAGAACCTTCCCATCTATTCCATGAGCCTTAACCATATTTAAGAGTCGCTCGTGTGGTACTTTGTCAAATGCCTTACTAAAGTCCAAGTATATTATATCATAATCCTTATCATTATCTGCCGTCTCATAAACTTTCCTATAAAAAGTCAATAAATGGGTGAGACCAGCGCTGATGAAAATTTCTGTCAAGATGAGCTCCAGCTTTCTTTCAAGATCAATTAAAAACTTTCAAGGTATAGCAAGCAACAACACTCATTATTGCAATTCCATTTTAGTTTATTCCAAACTCACAAAAACAAAATAATGAGAGTGAAATACATTATACAAATGTGTGGGGACTTAATTAGCAGTGCATAAGGAAATTTTTTTTTTTTTACATGGCAAAGTAAAGAAAAATTGGCTCATGCTACTCTACTTCTTTACAAGCAAGCTAACATATATACTCTTAGAGTAACCATGCTACAATATATATATTTAGTCTCTGAAGTAAATAATCAAGCTTAGAGTGTAAAAAAACTGTACTTGTTAAATGAAAGTCAAGGTAAAGAATAAATGGCCCCTACTACCCTAATTCATTAAGCAGGCTAACCTACTCTTAGGACTTAGACTTTGCCACACTGCGATTTTCAAGATTTTGTTTTTACTCCTGTCGCGGTTGCCTAGTCTCTCTCTCTCTCTCTCTCTCTCTCTCTCTCTCTCTCTCTCTCTCTCTCTCTCTCTCTCTCTCTCTCTCTCTCTCTCTCTCTCTCTCTCTCTCTCCCTATAGCTATTAACTGGTACTGTTACAGGAGACTTAAAATCTTTCAAGATATGGGATATTTACGAATCTTTATTTAAAGCTTTCAAGCTTAGGGTAAATTTTTCAAGATCTTGATGAAAATTTCAAGCGCTGGCAGCACTGGTGAGACATGACCTACCCTTGGTGAATCCATGTTCACCAAGGGTAGGTCATGTCTCACCAATTTATTGAGTTTTTATAGGAAGTTTATGAGACAGCAGATAATGGTAGTACTATGATACTGTGGCGGCGTGCGTGCGTGTGTGCTGTGGCGTGCAGTGAATAATTTGACAAATGCTTATTCTACGATTAATATGTACCATTTTCATTAAAAACATGATATAAAATTATCTACATATATTAATGTAACGAAACAGCAACAGAAAAGGTCTTATAATAAACCCCGCAGTAGTACTTTTTTACCATGAAAATAGAAATACTGGCGTTGTGTGGCAACCATAGCTTTCTCCGTCTATAATAAAAATAATAATAATAATAATAAATAATAATAATAACAATAATAATTTTATTCTCACCCGAAGGCATATGAGAAAAACAACAACATAATATATTATAGACGAGGGAATGAACTTAAGTACTAAAGGAAATAAATGAATAGCTATATACCTCTATAATATTAATAATAATTAAGTAGACGTGCAGCTTTCTCCGTACAGAAGACAGAAGTCAGAAACAGAAGTCTTAAGTGGAAAGCTGCATACCCAGGAATGGCCTTACATGAAGAAGGATTCCAGCACATATACTTTGATAAATGTATTATTGCCGACCCTGACCACACTCCATACAAGAGGCCATTTTAGCTCCGGGCAGCAAAGCTTGACCTCCCTGATGAGCTTGAGCTTCAAGCTGTAGATGGAGTCGACCATGGTGGCCACCCTGATGGCACCCACAAGGACGGTGTTCACGGTGTCCTACTATCCATTTCAGACCCTATGAGGCATCGTTTTTCGCAAATATCTTCTAAACAAACAGTTGGATCAAAATGACAGTTTGGCACAGCTTGTCTGACACCGTCCCCTAATTTATGGAAGTAGAGTGCATTGCCAAGTGTGTTTAATGAAGGAGTTTACTCTTGGCTTTGACGGCGAAGCTGGCAAGAGCCGAGTAGACATTCGGACAGGGTAAGGTTTGAGGTGACGTACTTGTGACGTGTATCAAGCCACGCCCTCATCCTCCACTCCCGGCTTCCCCTCCCTCCCTCCTTGCCTTCCTCCACCCCCGTACCCCCGCCTTCCCCCTCACGCTCCCATTTACCTATCCTCTCTCTCTCTCTCTCTCTCTCTCTCTCTCTCTCCTCTCTCTCTCTCTCTCTCTCTCTCTCTCTCTCTCTCTCTCTCTCTCTCTCTCTCTCTCTTCCACTTGCGTTGTACATGAGAAATGACGCAATGCACATATTACTTGTCTATAATGGCAGATAACCCGAAAGGATATGCTAAGTATGGTAGGGAATTAAGCCCATGACAGTAAAACACGCTAAAGAAATGCCATTACGAGACTGAAGAAATATGCATGAACATTCACTTCAACTCTTCGCCATTTAAAACTTTGCGAGTCAACTTTTATCATGAAGGGTATCAATAGAAGCGCAATTTTATTAGCTTTCCATTGATATATTTCGTTATCTGATAAATGAATTAGAACCATGCAAAAATTAGCGTTAAATAAATAAATAAAATCATCAATCGGGTAATTTTTCCGATTGATGATGTTATTTATTTACTTATATATTTCGTTTTCTGATAAATGAATTAGCACCATGTATAAATTAGCGTTAACTAAATAAGTAACCTCATCAATCGGGAAAACTACCCGATTGATGATTTTATTTATTTAGTTAACGCTAATTTATGCATGGTGGTAATTCATTTATCAGAAAAACGAAATACATCAATGGAAAGCTAATAAAATTGCTCTTCTATTGATACTCTTCATGATAAAAGTTTACTCGCAAAGTTTTAAATGGCGAATGTTCAATTTAAATGTTCATGCATATTTCTTCAGTCTCGTAATGGCATTTCTTTAGCGTGTTTGACTGTTTTTTATTTGAGAGAGTTATGGGTTGGGTCATAAACCACTGTAAATCTGGACTGCGCACGGAATATCGGCCTGTTGCACAAGGGCCTGAAGTCGGAGGGCCGCTCGGATATATACATATATATATATATATATATATACACATATATATACATATATATACATACATACATATACATACATATATATACAATAAACATAATATAATAAACATATAATATACATAACATATATATACATACATATCATATATAATACATATATATGATATATACATATATATATATATAATAATTAATATATATATACATATATATATATATCATCATATATATATTATATACATATATATAATATATATATATACATATATATATATTATATAATATATATACATATATATATATATATATATACATATATATATATACATTATACAAATATATATATACATATATAATATATACATATATATATATATTATATATATACTATATATATATATATATATATAATATATATAATATATATATATATATATATATATACATATAACATATACTACACATATATAATATATATATATATAATATATATATATACTATATATATATATATATATATATATATTATATATATAATATATATATATACATATAATATAATCACATATATATAATAATATATATATATATATCATATATATATATATACATATACATATATATACATACTATATATATACATACATATATATATATACATACATAATATATATACTAATATACATCATAATATATATATACATACATACATACATATATATATATACATACATACATAATACAATATATATATATATATATATATATATATATATATATATATACAATTATTGACAGCGAGCTTAGCTCGCTGTCGCTTACCATAAGACCCGTGGAACCAAGTTTCCGCCAAAAAGTGTATAACTACTCCTAAATATTGTCGGATTGAGCTGAAATTTGACGTGCAAGTAGTGCTGTCAAAATCAATGGGGGCCGTCGGAAGAATTTATTTGCGTAAAACAAGCCCTTAATGAGTAATTAGCGTAAACTACTCCTAATTATTGTTGGATTGCGCTGCCATTCGACATCCAAGTAGTGCTGTTAAAATCAATGGGGGTCTGTGCAGCAAACTTTTTGCGTAGAACAAGCCCTTATTGAGTAATTCACGTAATGAGTTAATTGGCTGGAACGTGGCTCGCTGTCACGTTCCAGCCGCACGAACTCAGCCAAAAGCAAAAGGGCCCAGAGGCTGGACGTCTAGCTATACTTGATATATATGATGGGAGGAAGGACAAGACCAGGGCGATGGTGCCCGACAGCTATGGGAAACTGCACCAAGGTTGATCAGGGAGGGGCATGTGTCAGTGACAGAGGAGCCATCTGGAAGGTACCTTTGGCACTTTGTACCAGAGGACCCGGTGCCACCTGAGAAGCCTGCGTTCAAGGTGGCTCAGGCTCTCTATGATCTGCTGGTGACATACGACTCCACCGACTCACTGATCGTACTGCAAGGTGACTCAACTAGGGCCAACACGGGGTGGAAGGGTGGTACTCACGCCCATTTGGAGAAGATGCTGGGACGCAAGCTCTTCTGGAGTATATGCGTGTTGCACACAAACGAGTTGCCCCTGCGCCACCTTATCTGCAGCAACGACGGGCCTACCTCATCTGACACTGGCTTCACGGGTCCAGTGTGCAGTTGCTGTCAGCGTGAATGAGATGCGTACAGCAGGTTCAGAGGAGTGCCAGCGTGAGACTCGACGAA
>JACEEZ010012493.1:22500-33478 GCA_016584305.1 Chionoecetes opilio | reverse complement strand
ATCCTGAGCTTTTGTGGGCTAAATGTATTCACAACTTGAAGGTTTTTTTTAATTATAACCGGTGTATAGACCGAAGGGCACGTTGTGCATATGATGGGATGAGGTAGCTGTGGCTTGATCATTTATAGGACATCGGTTTGGAGTCGGAAAGGAATAAGGGTGGAAATGGAGTGGGGATTCAAGAGCAGAGTAAGAACGTAAAACAAATGTCAAATAAGAAATACATAAATACATTAATTCTGACGTTAGGAGCGTCGACAGCGATGACGGGGATGAGTTGTTTGAACTTGTTTCTATTAGTGATAATGATTAGAATACAATATTTGGTCAGTTATATGCATTATTAATCCACCCAACATATACCCGCTGTCTATCTTTGTCGGCAATGAATTTTTAATACATGTCTACAAGAACGCTATTTGTATGACACTCTCCTCCTAACGTCAGAATTAATGTATTTATGTATTTCTTATTTGACATTTGTTTTACGTTCTTACTCTGCTCTTGAATCCCCACTCCATTTCCACCCTTAATTCTTTCCGACTCCTAACCGATGTCCTATAAATGATCAAGCCACAGCTACCTCATCCCATCATATGCACAACGTGCCCTTCTGGGAAAGACGGTCATATACAACTTTCAATGGTTATATAATTACCCAACAAAACTCAGACAGCACTTAAGCAACAGCCAATTATTTACGCTGTAACAGGTACCACTGTCGTATGCATAATCACCCTACCATACTTAGCATATACTTTCGGGTTATCTGCCATTATAAACAAGTAACATGTTCATGGCGTCATATCTCATGTACAACGCAAGTGGCCGAGTGAGAGAGAGAGAGAGAGAGAGAGAGAGAGAGAGAGAGAGAGAGAGAGAGAGAGAGAGAGAGGGGAGAGAGAGAGAGAGAGAGACGAGAGAGAGAGAGGAGAGAGAAGAGGAGAGAGAGGATAGGTAATGGAGAGTGAGGGGGAAGGTGGGGGTACGGGGGGGAGGAAGGCAAGGAGGGAAGGAGGGAAAGCCGGGAGGGGAGGATGAGGGCGTGGCTTGATACACGTCACAAGTACGTCACCTCAAACCTCCCCCAGTCTGAATGTCTACCCGGCTCTTGCCAGCTTCGCCGTCAAAGCCAAGAGGAAACTCCTTCATTAAACACACTTGGCAATGCACTCTACTGCCATAGATTAGGGGACGGTGTCAGACAAGCTGTGCCAAACTGTCATTTTGATCCGACTTTTTGTTGAGAAGATATTTGCGAAAAACGATGCCTCATGGGGTCTGAAATGGATAGTAACTGACTTCCAACTTCCACTTCCATAAAAAATCATTCTCTTCCCCTCTTCTCTCTTTCTCTCTCCCCCCTTCCTTCTCCTCCCCCAACTTCCATAACAAAATCATTCTCTTTCCCCCTCCCTTCTCTCTCTCTCTCTCTCTCTCTCCTCTCATCTCTCTCTCTCCTCTCTCTCTCTCTCCTCTCTCATCTCTCTCTCTCTCTCTCGTCGTTCTCTCTCTCTCTCTCTCCTTCCCCAACTTCCATAACAAAATCATTCTCTCTCCTCCCTTCCTTCTCTCTCTCCCATACCTACCCCCCTATCCCCCTCTCCCCCCCTCACCTTTCTGCACATGGACGAGCACTGAGGCGGGGTGGGAACCGGGGGGCACGCAGGAGTACATGCCAGAGTCCCCTGGGCCCACGGCAGAGACCACCAGCTGCGTCATGGTCTCCCCTCGCCCCTGGTCAATCTGGGGGTGAGGGGAAGGAGGGAGAGGGGAAAAAGGGGGAAGGGATGTTAGTAAGAAGGTTAATTGTTATCAGAGGGGAGATGTTAGTAAGGGTTATGGTCGTGAGTGTTAGTAAGGTTGTTAAGAACATAAGAAAATAAGGAAGCTACAAGAGGCCGTGAGACCTGCATGTGGTAGTTCCTTGTTAGTAAAGGGGTGTTAGTGGTAGCGGGTGTTAGTAATGGGAGGTGTTAGTAAGGGGAGGTGTTAGTAAAGGCTGTTTGGTAGTTAGTTTTTAGTGGTTATTGAAAGGATTAGTTGAAATTAGGAAAATGTTGGGAGAAATGGTAGTAGGAGTAGTAGTAGTAGTAGTAGTAGTAGTAGTAGTAGTAGTAGTAGTAGTAGTAGTAGTAGTAGTAGTAGTAGTAGTAGTAGTAATAACAAGACAATATTATTAAGATTACCAAAATGCTTAGATACGCTTCACCACAGTGCATTTCTCCGTCTCCTTGTCTCTCCTCGAGACATAGGGAACAAAAGACGAAATACCAACAAAGCGAAGAAAAGAAAAATCCGCAACGAGGAATTGAAACATAAATAAATAAATAGATAAATAACTAAAAAATATTGACGACGCGAAAATTACGGCGGAAATAATTTAAAATGTGTCGATACAGCTTGAGAGAGAGAGAGAGAGAGAGAGAGAGAGAGAGAGAGAGAGAGAGAGAGAGAGAGAGAGAGAAGAGAGAGAGAGAGAGAGAGAGAGAGAGAGAGAGAGAGAGAAAAAGAAAGAAGTTAATGGCATTATTGGTTTATTGAGTGAGGTTTGGCTTACTGTAACACTCCTCCTCCTCCTCCTCCTCCTCCTCCTCCTCCTCCTCCTTCTCCTTCTCCTCCTCCTCCTCTTCCTCCTCCTCCTCCAGAGATAATGGATATAAGATTAACACAATTTGGCGACAGGTAACTTGTATTGAAAAAATGTCACCTTGGAGCGGAGGGTGTTTTGATTTTTTATTCTTCTCTCTCTCTCTCTCTCTCTCCTCTCTCTCTCTCTCTCTCTCTCTCTCTTCCTCTCTCTCTCTCCTCTCTCTCTCTCTCTTTTCTCTCTCCTGCGTGTGATTACCGGAGAAAATTATTCCTTCTTAACTTCACACGCACTCCGATTAAGATCTCTTTCATCAGGGGCCAGGCTCTCTCTCTCTCTCTCTCTCTCTCTCATTCTCCTCTCTCTCTCTCCTCTCTTCTCTCTCTCTCTCTCTCTCGTCTCTCTCTCTCTCTCTCTCTCTCTCTCTCTCTATCTCATATGCATCCTTTTTCCCTTTATTATTAAAAAAACGCAAAATTTCTAACATATTTTTCTGACAACAATTGCTTCTCATTCTCATCATATCATTATCATCATTATTATTATCATCATTATTACCTCTAGATGTATTCCTTACCTTATTCCCTTCTTCTAATTATCATCATTATCATCATTGTTATCATCATTACCTACCTATTTCCCCTGTATCTCACTTTACTTCCCTCTAATTACCTTCAGATTAATACCTTATTCTCTTGTTACTATCATCATTATTATCATCATCATTATTAATATTATCATCTACGTACCTTCAGATTAACACCTTGCTCTCTTTCCCCCTCCATTCTCTCTCTCTCTCTCTCTCTCTCTCTCTCTCTCTCTCTCTCTCTCTCTCTCTCTCTCTCTCTCTCTCTCTCTCTCTCTCTCTCTCTCTCATCTTACTATCATCATTATTATCATCATTATTAATATTATCATCTACGTACCTTCAGATTAACGCCTATATTATTCCATTCTTTTAACTATCATTATTTTCATCATTGTTATTATCCTTATCTACCTTCAGATTAACACTAACTACCTATTTCACCTGTACTTCTATCCAATTACCTTCAAATTAATGTTATGTCACCTGTATTGCCCCTATTAGCCTTCAGATTAACACTAACTACCTATCTCAACTGTACTTCTATCCAATTACCTTCAAATTAATGTCATGTCACCTGTATTCCCCCTATTAGCCTTTAGATTAACACTAACTACCTATCTCAACTGTACAGCCACTCAATTACCTATATTAACACCTTACCTTATTCTATCCTTCTAACTATCAATTTTTATCATTATCATCATTATTATCTATCTATATCACCTGTACTACCCTCTATTTCACCTGTATTCCCCCGTATTTACCTTTAGAATAACACTACCTACATATTTCACCTGTAGATCACCTGTACTGTCCCCTATTTTACCTGTCCTTCCCCCTATTACACCTGTACTGTCCCCTATTTCACCTGTATTTCACCTGTACTTCCATCCAATTACCTTCAGATTAATTCCTTATCTTATACCCTATTCTTCTTTCTAACATCATTATCATCATCATTATTACTGCCGCTTCCCCCCACTCACCTTGAGGTTCACGCCGCCCCTGGGTGAGTTGTAGTCGAGCAGGTTGGTGTCGTGGTACCAGTAGACGGGCGTGGCGGGACCCTGGGAGGAGGTGACCAGACAGGTGAGGTACAGGGAGGAGCCAGCCTCGATGTGCAGCTCACGAGGCCCCTGGATCTCAACGCGTAGGTGACCTATTGACGGGAGAGAGATAGGAGTGCAAAGGAGTTATAGTAGGAGAGAGATGGGAGAGAATGGGAAGGAATGGGAATGGGAATGGGAATGGGAATATAGATGGGAAGGGATGGGAGAGAAGGTAGGCTATGTGGTGTAGTGAAGGGAATGGATTGGGGAGAGGGAGGGGGAGAGAGTGTGTGAGTGTCCTAATGAAGGGGGAACATTAGATCAATTGACTTTTAATAGATAGATGATAGATGATTGATAGATGGTTAGTTAATCTTGGGGGAACATATAGTAGGTTGATAGTGTTAATCTGAAGGTAATTAGCTAGGGAAGAAAGATAAGATAAGATTTTCATCCTATCTAGACACTTTGCAAGTACCAACTACAAGGTTATTGACTATACAAAGCGCCGCCACGTCAGCACGAACTAGGCGGACTCGAACCGCTGACCGAATGCACAGGGACGCTGCACATTGCGAGCTCACGTCTCTACCAACCTTGCCACTCTGACGGGCTAGGGAAGAAAGAACTGGATTGAAGGGAGAGAGATGGGAGTGAAAAGAAGACAGGAGATGATAAGGAGAGAGATAGAGATGATGATATAGGAGTCATAAGGAGATAGGAAAGGAGAATGAGAGAGATAAGGAAGGAAATATACCTGGTGTGAGTGAGGGAAGATAGATAAAATTATAAGGAGAGAGATAGGAAATGGAGTTAGATGGTAGGTTATGTGATGAGGAGTGAGAAGGGATTGGGAGGAGAGGTAGGGGGAGGGGGAGGGGGAAGGAGAGGGAGAGGGAGAGAAAGAGAGAGATAGCCAGGGTTCAAATGTTGGGTTCGATGAGATAAAATTGTCACAGGAAGTTAAGAGAGATTGGGGAAATGAGAGAGAGAGAGAGAGAGAGAGAGAGAGAGAGAGAGAGAGAGAGAGAGAGAGGAGAGAGAGAGAGAGAAGAGAGAGAGAGAGAGAGGAGAGAGAGAGAGAGAGAGAGAGAGAGAGAGGAGAGAGAGAGAGAGAGAGAGAGAGAGAGAGAGAGAGAGAGAGAGAGAGAGAGGAACAGACACACACAGACAGAGAGACAGACAGACGAAGGAGAAAATATGCGTGAAATCAAAGGAGCAAGAGAAAGAGGAAACAGAGGAGAAGAAGAAACAGAAAATAGAGTATATAGAGAAACTAAAGAAACAGTAGACATAACATTGGAGGAAATACGTGACATAGAAGGAGTAGGAAGAGGAAGAAGAAGAGGAATAGAAGAAAGGAGAATAAGAGAGTATAAATAATCTCACCGTCTTTAGTGGAAGCCGTGTTATTGGCCACGAACACTTTGGTTTTGCTCACGGCCACCTCGCGCCCCTCCTCTGTACAGGAAGATACACATCCTTATTAGCCTCTTGAGACCCCCAGAACGTTATTTCCATTGTAATTTGGGTACCATTAGACGATTTGTAGTGAATATAAGCAATGTTTTTATAGCTATGACCTGTTTTGTATCCTTGTCGACTTAATTTGGTATATTCAGTTAGTTTTCGAAATTTTATGGCTAACAACAGACAGTTTTATATAGGAAAGGAAAGATGTGGGCGTGAAGGGGTTAACAGAGATTATGGTGAGAATGAGGCAGACACATAGTAGGAAGACGTAATAATTAGAGAGAAAAGAATGAGAATGAGGCAGAAACAGACTTATTACTAGGAAAAGACAATGATGAAAATGAGGCAGAAACACAACATTATGACCACAGAGATAATGATGAAAATTATGAAAATGAGGAAGAAACATAATTATTACCAGAGGAGGAAAATGATGAAAATGATGAAAATAGTCAAGGAAAATCATGAACATCAAATAAAAGGCAACAATTCCACTGACATACAATGAAAAGAAAAGATTTACACATGAAAAAGAAAGAAATTTTACATTTTCAAAATACAAATAAAAAAAACTATATTGAAAATACTGACTTAGCAAGGTAAATAAAGGAAAAAAAACAACTTTTAAATTCCAAATTAAATTATATATACGTAGGAGAGGAAATCAAATTAAAAAAGAAAGCTGATATTTTACACTTATAAAATATAAATAAAATATATATATAAAAAATATTGATTTAGCACAGTAAAAGGAGGCAGAAGAAAAAACTTCCAAAATATAAAAATATATATTAATATGTTGAAGAGAAATGAAATGAATGAAAAAAAAGAGATTGAAAACAAAAAAACAAATCAAATATATATAAATATTAATGACTTTCCACAGTAAAAACCCCCAGAAAAACTTCAAACTTAAAAAAAAATCAGGAAACGTCATGTCAGGTCAGAGGTCACAGCACCACCAATTAAGGTTACAAAGGTCATGCCCTCACCTGTGCATCACCGTAACCGTCACTGGCTATAAATATGACCTGACCCACTAATTAACCCCCCAGGTGACCCCCCCCTCGGCAACTCTAATGAGGGTAATTAACCTCTACCTGTCATTAAACTGGCGTCATGTACACCTGTAATGATGGTCGTTAATGAGGGTGTTATGCAGGTATTAATGAGCCAGTGTGTGTGTGTGTGTGTGTGTGTGTGTGTGTGTGTGTGTGTGTGTGTGTGTGGTGTGTGTGGTGTGTGTGTGTGTGTGTGTGTGTGTGTGTGTGTGTGTGTGTGTGTGTGTGTGTGTGTGTATGTGTGTGTGTGTGTGTGTGTGTGTATTCATCTAGTTGTATTTTACAGGGCCAGAGCGACGCTCGTATGGCCCCGTCTCCATATCAACATTTACTTTATCATTCATCCTTAGTGCTTAGTGTTGGCCGAAACCATCACCCCGGGAGGCAGGTCACAAACCCCCGGCTAACACCCGGTACCCATTCACTGCTGGGTGGACAGGGGCTCGGGTTTTAAAGGAAACAGCCCATCTGTCTCCGCTCCGCCCGGGGATCGAACCCGGGACTTCTCGGTTGTGAGCCGAGCGTGTGTGTGTGTGTGTGTGTGTGTGTGTGTGTGTGTGTGTGTGTGTGTGTGTGTGTGTGTGTGTGTGTGTGTGTGTGTGTGTGTGTGTGTGTGTGTGTGTGTGTGTGTGTGAGAGAGAGAAATGCACCTATATTCCAAACATATGTAGTAGTAGTAGTACAGTAAACTCTCTCTAAATCGAACCCGTATAATTCAAACTTCGGATAATTCGACCTGTTTCGGGCCAGTTCAAATTTTTCAATAGCTTTCCATAATTCGAGCAAGTTTGAATTATCCTTAGCCCTACTAGTGGGAGTCCGACCTCTCCCATGCGGTGAGGAGAGGAGGAGGTTTTTATAAGTACTTTGACAATCGTATGGGTGGCTCAAATAGGGATTAATAATAATAATACTAATACTGAAAATACTAATACTGATCGTTGTATTAAAGTAATGATTAATCTAGCAATGCCTATCGTATTTTTATGTCTTGTAGTAAGTTTTGTCTAATTTGTGATTTTAAGGAATATCTGGAAGTATCATGTCATTGTGAATTGTCTGAAATAGGGACTTTTAATTATTGTAACTAAAAACTGACTCCAGATTCGTGTTCAGCATGCCCGATAACTGCTAGGAACAAATTTTAAAGCAAATCTATTTTTCAAAAAATATTGCAAATTTTGCAAGGGGTATGCTTTGATTTTTTTTTAAATCACGATTTTTTTAATAACTACAAAACTATGGCAGATTCGTGCAACATGTATAGAGAAGTAAGTGTGTAGTAGATCAAGGGCTATAATTTAGCGTAAAACAAAAAAATATTGATTGGTAAATAACCGAGAAAATAGCATTTTTGTACATTTATACCAAATATCAATTTTCTTGACAACCATGAGGTGTTTTGACAAGCCGATTACTGCATCATGTAGAACACTTCAAGCTGAACCTTTGTTACTTCGATAAGTTTTCTTCTTCGAATCAGTTTTGCGGCAAAATAACAAAAACCTGATTCTCGTCAATTTTGGAATATTTTTGAGCAGCCAGAAATCCGAAAGTCTTTTTTTCGCTAGAAAAGTGGAAATGCCGGGGATACAATTGTAGATCCATCCATTTACAATAACTTTTGATGGGTAAGTGTTGCTGTGTGAGAAACAAGTTATGAGCTGAACGCGTCATAGTAAATATATAAGTTTATAATTCAGAAACCGTTCATGATAGGTCAGTGTTATGCAGAGACCAGTGTTGCCACCTCAGTGTAGGGGGAGGGACTAACTCTATATGATTTTCATGCTTAGTAATATATCATAATTCTAGTTTAAATCAGTTTTACATTGAAAATCGCAAGTTAGACTGAACCTAAGAACAAAAAATTGAAATTGCAACCCAGCATATTTGATTAACATCTACATGCATACATGCATACATACATACATACATACATACATACATACATACATGCCTTAACATTTCCATTATAATACCCGCCTCCATAAAAACAAAATAATACTCAAATAAAAAAAATATATAACTGCATTAAAAAAACTCCTTTAAAAGTGTAGTAGTAGTAGTAGTAGTAGTAGTAGTAGTAGTAGTAGTAGTAGTAGTAGTAGTAGTAGTAGTTGTAGTAGTAGTAGTAGTAGTAGTAGTAGAAGTAGTAGCAGTAGTAATAGCATAAGTAGTAGTAGTAGTAGTAGTAGTAGTAGTAGTAGTAGTAGTAGTAGTAGTAGTAGTAGTAGTAGTAGTAGTAGCAAAACTAATGTCACAACTAGGGTAATACTTTCTGAATACGCACCTAAGTATATAAACACACACACACACACACACACACACACACACACACACACACCACACGCCTTGACTAGGGTGAGAGGTAAGCTGTGAGTGGACAGATGTGAATTCTAAACAGGTATGATTAAAGATAGGAAGTGAGGAGATTAAAGAGAGGTGAAAGTAAATAGGACTGATTACTCTCTCTCTCTCTCTCTCTCTCTCTCTCTCTCTCTCTCTCTCTCTCTCTCTCTCTCTCTATCTGTGCAGTAACCATCTAAGTTTTTATTCCCAGGATGGACAATGATACTTATCCTTTGTTCGGTGCTACTTTAGTATGCGTTCTACCGCAGTAGCGCAGTCTACAGTGGTGTGATCTACCCCTACACTGGTCCACAGCTCCCCTACCCCTGCATCTGAAGGGATTAGTTACTGGTCCACAGGTCATAGGTCAGGTAGCTAGCACAGTCAGGAGAGAGAAGAGAGAGAGAGATGAGAGAGGAGAAGATGAGGAGAGAGAGAGAGAGTAGAGAGGAAGACGAGAAGGATGAGAGGGAGAGAGGACGAGAAGAGTAGGCAGAGAGGAGAGAAATATAGTTTACATTTGTCCTATATAAGGTGAACAAAGTACTCTGAAATACTCTGATTCCCATAATTCAGCGGGAATGTCAAGCCGGTTCAGTGATTCACTCTGATGAATGGCCTGCGTATGGAAACTTAAATAATCTGGGTTATCGCCATAGTACAGTGAATCACCAAGAAAATGACGTGGATCCAGTAACAGCAGCAAACACTCAAGGCATAGAACGATCGTGGTTGGATGCCAAAACACGTATTTTAAAGATCATGAGAGGTGTTAGTAAGGAACTGTTTCCGTCACACCTTAATAATTTTTGCTGGAAAGTGCTCAGAAAAGATGAACCTGATTTGTTTATAGCCTTTTTGAACGATATTCGTAATGTATACCGCTACTTTATTATGCATGATATACTATTGTATTATAATTAGCAATGTGGTGTTATTGTTCATTAATACATTGATTAATAAATAAAAAAAATTGTATTCTCCGATGGAAATAAGCCATTAAACCCACAGTATAGCGTGGTAGCGCGGTAGTCCTCATACTAAAGTAGAAACAGCCGGTAGACCGCATACTAAGGTAGAAACAGAACGGTAGAACGCATACTAAAGTAGCACCCTTTGTTTTATGCCCGGCCGTGTCATTATTTTTTCCCAGGAGAATGGCCGTCATTCGAGAGAGAGAGAGAGAGAGAGAGAGAGAGAGAGAGAGAGAGAGAGAGAGAGAGAGAGAGAGAGAGAGAGAGAGAGAGAGAGAGAGAGAGAGAGAGAGAGCTACATAATCCTTACTTTCTCATTTCTATATAGATAAGTAATTTCCGTCAAAGCTAATAGACTGCCTTAGTGAGCTCGATCTGTCATCTGGTGGCCGTCTGGGAACTACACGCGGAGCTAGAATGTCGGGTCTCGGGCTGTCGGGCTCGACTTATTTTCTATTATTCCCTACCAAACCAGCTACAATTAAGTGTTGTCATGGTCAACATAGGCTTATGCAAAATAGAAATATACGAGTTTTACATTATTCATGGCGTTATAATGAGGATTGTTGGCAAAATAGAAGCATTCGATCACAGGTGTCCTACAACATTCTACTAAATACTGTAAAGGAATGCTTCAAGGCGGGTGCATGGGTTAATATTACCTCCATGTATGCAAAGAGAAGGTAATATTAACCCATGCACCCGCCTTGAAGCATTCCTTTACAGTATTTAGTAGAATGTTGTAGGACACCTGTGATCGAATGCTTCTATTTTGCCAACAATCCTCATTATAACGCCATGAATAATGTAAAACTCGTATATTTCCATTTTGCATAAGCCTATGTTGACCATGACAACACTTAATTGTAGCTGGTTTGGTAGGGAATAAT
>JACEEZ010012493.1:0-12500 GCA_016584305.1 Chionoecetes opilio | reverse complement strand
TGGAACTCATTTTACTGATCGTAGGGGAATGCTGGGGCCTCACACACACACACACACATTCCCCTTGCTCAAGGGGGACAGTAAACGGATAAAGGGCCAGTAAAGGAGGCCCTGGATCAAACGCCGGACAACAGAATGGGCATGACGCTCTAAACCCACCAAGCCGTTCAAGCAGTGTGTGTGTTGTGTGTGTGTGTGTGTGTTTTGGTGTGTGTGTGTGTGGTGTGCGTGCGTGCGTGGGGTGCGTGCGTGCGTGCGTGCGTGCGTGCGTGCGTGCTGGGTGCGTGCGTGCGTGGCGTGCGTGCGTGCGTGCGTGCGTGCGTGCGTGCGTGCGTGCGTGTGGGTGTGTGTGTGTGTTGTGTGGTGTGGGGATCAAAACAGAGGTATAGCAATGTCCTTAACTGCTTTTAATGCAAACTCATTTTCACAATTGTCGCACTAATTCTCATCCGATTAAGTTTATACATTTAATCATGTTCATGATAGTTGGTTGTTTTCTCTGTGACGGCCCCATTTTTTTTTTCTCTCTCTCTTATATACCAAACTTTTTGTTAACTGTCTTTTCGTTGCCTCCCGCCAACCAAAAATCTCGGAGCGTCTACTGTGTTTGTCTACGGCATAGGACGCGAGAATATACTTTATGAATTACAAGGAACATCAAAAGGGGAAGCAGGAGGAGAGGAAAAACATAGGAAAAAGTGTTTTGTGGGCCCTTCGGCCCCCATATATTGATTTTTGTAGTAGTAGTATATATTAGACAACAATGTGCGTGCAAACTACAATCGTGATGTTGCTGTCGTTGGTCACGGGTCAAAGTGCCTCGGGGTAGTCCACCTACCACCACCGTAGCCTGCCTCACCCCACCCCCACGCTTGCCTCACCCCAGCCCCAACGCTTGTCTCCCCCCAGCCCCACGCTTGTTCTACCCCCAGCCCCACGTTTGTCCTTCAAAGCACACACACCACAAAACTATTACACACACGCAACACACAACACAACACACACACACACACAAAACACACACACCACACACACACACACACACACACACACACACACCACGCACCACGAAAGCACGCACGCAGGCACATTTGCACACACCACACACACATGCACACACCACCCCAACACACACACACACACACACACACACACACACACACACACACACACAATCACACACCCGTAGTGTAAGGGATAGCATGCTCGGCTCACACAACGAGAAGTCCGGGTTCGACCCCCGGGGGGAAAGCGAAGACAGACGGGCGGGTCTTCTTAAAAACCGAGCCCCTGTCCACCCAGCAGTGAATGGGTACCGGGTGTTAGCCGGGGGTTTAGAACATAAGAAGAACATAAGAAAATAAGGAAGCTACAAGAGGCCGCGAGGCCTACACGTGGTAGTTTCCTGTCACCTAACACTCCCCTAATCCACCTTTCATCCCCACCATTAACCTATCCAGCTCCTCTTTAAAGCTCCCTAATGACTCCGCACTAACTACCTGTCTACTGAGACCATTCCATTCGTTCACCACCCTATTTGTGAACCATTTTTTTCCTATTTCCTTTCTAAATCTACGCTTTTCTAGCTTGAATCCGTTACTTCTTGTTCTACCCTGGTTAAAAGCCGTAAGAACTTTTCCTACCTCTCCTTTATTAAATCCCTTTATCCACTTAAAAACTTCGATCAGATCGCCCCTTACTCTGCGTCTCTCGAGTGAGGGGTAATTTTAATAACTTCAATCTCCTTCATAACTAAAGTTACGCATCCCTTGTATCATTTTGGTCATCCTTTCCTTCTGCACTGTTTCTAACAACACTATATCCATCCTGTAATATGGAGACCAAAACTGAACCGCATAGTCTAGGTGAGGCCTGACTAGAGTCAGATAAAGCTTTAGAATAACTTCCGCACTTCTACTTTTAACACTTCTGGTAATACTCCATTAGCTCTATTTCTGGCCTCAATACATTGTTTCCTAGGTCGGAGGTCTGGGCTCACCCTCTCTCCAAGATCTTTTTCACCTTCTGATCTTTTCAGCGATACATTGCTTATGGTGTATCTATTACCAGGGTTTTTTCTACCAACATTCATAACGCTGCATTTATCAATATTAAATTCCATCTGCCATCTGACTGCCCACTCGTTAAGTTTATCTAAGTCTCCCTGCAATATGCTTACATCAGACTGTGATCCAATAATCCTACCTAACTTAGTATCATCAGCAAACTTGCTGATATCACTGCTAATCCCACTATCCAAGTCGTTGATGTAAATTAAAAATAGTAATGGCCCCAAAACAGACCCTTGTGGAACTCCACTTGTCACCAGTCCTCATTCAGATTTAGAACCATTAATTGTAACCCTTTGTTGCCTATTACTTAGCCAAGCTCTGATCCAACGAAGAACCTTCCCATCTATACCATGAGCCCTAACCTTATTTAAGAGTCGCTCGTGTGGTACTTTGTCAAATGCCTTACTAAAGTCCAGATATGTTATATCATAATCCTTATCATTATCTGCCGTCTCATAAACTTTCCTATAAAAACTCAATAAATTGGTGAGACATGACCTACCCTTGGTGAAATCCATGTTGTGAATCATTGACAAACTATGTTTATCTAAGTGCTCTCTAATTTTTTTTTGCAATAATAGATTCCAATAATTTACCCACCACTGATGTTAGACTTACGGTCGATAATTTGATTTAGTCCTCTGTCTCCCTTCTTAAATATGGGTACAACATTTCCTTTCCCCACAATAAGGGCACATCCCCCTATCTCAACCGATTTCCTAAAATGTGCACTAACGACTCACTAACAACCTCCTTGCATTCCGTTAATAACCTGGGGTACACTTCATCTGGTCCTGGCGATTTAAATATTTTCATTTTATCTATACCCCCTTCCACCATTTCTCTAGTTATCACAATATCTTTGAGTTTCTCCTCATCGCTTCCTTTGAACATCTGTTCACTATCAGGTATCGTCTGTGTAACCTCCCCGTAGGAAACACTTAAGAAAAAAATCATTTAGACCTTACACATAATCTCATCCCTATTTAAGACCTCCCCCTGTCCTGATATTAACGGCCCAACTAATTCCTTGTCTTTGTTTTATATACCTGATAGAAACCCTTTTGGGTCCCTTTTCGCCTGTTCTGCTACTTTAATCTCATAATTGTTTTTTAGCAACTCGAGTAAATTTCTTCACTGTCTCGCCATCACTTTATTAATTGTTCTTTTTTTACCAATCCTGCCTTGAGCCTTAAATAAATGTTTCTTTTTACTCCAATGTTGTGTTTTAAATGGTGGTCATCCATTTTGGATCACTCTTTTTGGACCTTATTTCCCTATAAGGAATATTTTTTTCTGTCCGTCAATTATAATCCTTACAAATGAGGTATAATCCTCATCAGCCCCGACCTCACTTCCATTTCTAACCTCTCTAATTACCTCCTCAAGCCCTGGGGCCTCACTGCCCTGTCTAACCGCTCTAATTTCCTCCTCAGCCTCGACCTCACTACCATACCTAACGCGCCAATTACCTCAGGTGCCTTCCTAATCCTTCATAATTGGCCTTTCCAGCTGTCCCTCGCCCCGTCATTATTCTGGAAATTTTTTTTCCCTCCACCCCACACTCTTATTTAAAAACCTCCAGGTGTCTTCTTAATCCTGCAAATTGGCCTTTCTGAAATTTGGCATTCGATGCTTATTGCCACTTAATTTTCCAACTTCCCATTTTAAGCTAAATCTGATCTCATAATGGTCGCTATTATCTAAATTCCCACCGACCTCCACATTTGTAACTAAATCGTCTCTATTTGTCAGCAATAGATCTAGAATATTATCTCCTCTAGTAGGCTCCTTGATTTCTTGACTTAAGAAGTTATCCTGGATTATATTTAGCAATTCCCTCTGCGTCCCCTGTCACCTAGGATTTAAAACCCAGTCTATATTCCTAAGATTAAAATCTCCCACCACGCATAGTCGATTATATCTGCAAAGGCCTTGTTTATTTCTTCCCATAAGGAGCTGAATCCTCTTTACATAAGTTTGGAGGCCTATACACTACACCCCAAAACCATTTTCTCAGTTCCCTCCGTAACCTCTACCCATATAGGGCTCTATGCTGTCATCTGTTTTTATAACATTATCAAACACAACACTGCAATGCATCTCTTGCATAAAGCGGGAAACTCCTCCACCTCGTTTTGCCTACTCTGTCCTTGTGAAAATAACTTAACCCAGCTATCTCGACTTCCGGTCGAATAAACCTTTCCCGACATATCCAACCCCTGTTTTGTTAATGCTATTATATCAAAATCCTCTACACTATTTATTCCTCTCAGGAAATCTATCTTTTTTAAAATACTCCTACAGTTGTATAGTAAACCTTCAAGCAAACGCCTCTTTTTTTGTTTAATTTTCCCTTTATTCTTTAACTAAACGACTCCTCTCTCTCTTCTTACGATTCACTTTAGTTCCCTGCCTTCTGAAACTCCTCCTAGTATCGCAAGTTTCCCTTACCCCGACCCCAGTGTCTACTCCCCGGTTCTCTATCTTAAAAAGGCCTGCAGTGCACCTACCTCCCTTTCAAGGGTTTGTGACCCCCCCTCCCGGGGTGGTGGCTTCGGCCAACACTAAGCACTAAGGATGAATGATAAAATAAATGTTGATATGGAGACGGGGCAATACGAGCGTTGCTCAGGCCCTGTAAAATACAACTAGATGAATACACACACACACAAATGGTAAGTCCATAAGTCTACGGATTTAGTGAAATGCGGCAAGGGGTTACCACAGAGTTTCTTCCTGTAAGCATAATCTAAAGTGTTTTTAGCCTAAAACCCCCCTTCAAAATTATTCAATCGACATGGGACCAAGCCGCTTACCACCTACAATTTATTTGCAATTTTTTGAGCCTACTCTCATCAAAATTGAATTTACAGTTTCGGCTACCCAAAACAGACAGACACGCAGACAGACACACGGCTACTCCTATAGTATATTAGATACATTGAAAGAGCAAATACTAGGAAACCTTTTGGTATATAACGAGCTAGGGTATCTGCTGAACTACATACTATTAACTATAGCAAACTACGTACATGTAAGATAACAGCTGGAAAAAAGATACCATGCCACTAAAGAGGATAGGCACATGGACATTTCATTGTGAAGAATGAGAGAAATGTAATATGCATTTTTTTTCTTTTTAAATTTAGGCCTATAACGCTTGTAGACCGTGGAGGTTCACCTAAGGGCTATGATGGTTGGCTTTCGCCCGTGGTGGCGCAGGCAGGATTTTCATAGCCTGTGATTAGAGGCGCATGCTGCCCTCCTGTGTCCTCCGATGCACATGCTGTCGAAGGTAGAGTTAATCGGCAGCATGTACGTGGGTGTTCTTAGGCCAGTCAACGATTGGCGTAAAATTTGACACATGGCCGGATTCGAGCTCGGTACACTGAGCTTGCCACTTCCAGACGCTAACCACTCGGCCGCCGCCTCCCCTAAAAACTAAACCTCACTAAAACTGCCACCAACACTTATCAATGCTAAGGATTTTAATAATATAACTTGCGGGGCAATATCAAAACACAATTACTTTAAAGTACGCGTCTAGTCGGTTTTTAAATGTAGTTATTGTGCTGGCTTCGACAACATTAGCTGGTCTAAATCTGACATTGAAATTTTTTTTCTCGAAGATCTGTGATGAAACGCTGTCCATTTAATTTCAAACCGTTGTTTCTTCCTGTCACATGAGAAGATAGCTCGAAAAGGTGATCTTGATTGATATCATCAAATTTTGGATCAAATAAGTTTCTATCATTCCCAACGGAGGAAATCATATTAAGTTTTCGCAACCTCTCTTCATAAGATTAATTTCGCAGAGATCGAATCAGTTTGGTCGCTCTTCTTTGAAGTGATTATAAAAATTTTGCTTCATCTTTTACGAAACAAGACGACCATAATTGAACGGTATATTCTATCTGCGGCCTAACCAAAGACGTGTAAAAGCGTTTTCATTACTTTCGTATTTTTATGTTCAAATTTGGTTTAATGAAGCCCAAAATCATATCAATTAACCTTTCTCTAGAGCTAAGCAATGCTACTAGTCGTAAGATCATTACTAATGACGGCACCTAAATTTTCTCCTGCTGTATTTTATTTAACGATTTATTCTGCACTGAATAAAATTTTATGTATATTTACAATTATCGTTATCCTATATGCATTACTTTACATTTATCGGAATTAAAATCTTAATAGCCATTTCTCTAAATTGCCTGTTAATTAACCATCACTCCACTCTGATAGTTTATCTAGACCACGTTGTATGAGTTCAGTCTTATGTAGTATGCTTTTCCGCCTAATTTGGTTTTCCACAGCAAATGTCGATATTTTAGATACAAGCCCGTTGTCAAGATCATGAGATATATCAGTTAAAGAGTTGGGACCGAAGACCGAACCAGGAGGCCCCCCCACTTGTAACATCTAAACACATATGATGTAGCACCATTTCTTACTACACGTTTCTTACGGTTGAAAGACAGTAGCCAATCCATAAAACAACTGGTCTCCTAAACCATGCGCCCTTAATTTATTTTAATAACCCAAATTATGGGGAACTGTATCGAAGGCTTCTGAAAATCAAGATAATTATATCCGATAGTATTTTATCGTCCCAGTTTTAAATATGATATAAAAAAATCAGGTGAGTTTGTTAAGCAGAATCTGTTCCACGAAAACCATGCTGGGAGTTAATATAAAGCTATTTTCATCAAGATAGGACACTATTTCATCCCGCAGTATTTTCTCGAATACTCGAATGCATAAAACAACACAGAAGTTAGACTAATTGGGCAATAATTATTTGCGAAACTCCCTTTCTTGAATATCGGTGTAAATTAGCTAACTTCCACATACTTGAACAGTTTTTCCATTAGCGATTTACACATTTAATATATTTTTTAATGCGAGCGAAAGTTGATTGTAACATTCTCGAAGTAATTTAAGCGAGATTCCTCAACCCCCGTGGATTTTGATGGATCAAGTTTCTGCAAATACTTTGATATGTTGTCTACTGTTATATCTCTTATTACCAATATATAATTTACAGGTCCTGCAAACATACCTTCGTACCTTCGCTATCAGCAGAATGATCATCCCGATTAATACGAAGTAGGTTAAAATCTCGACATATGATTGTGGCGTAATTACTTTTAACAACTGACTTTATCTCATCATACAGGAGGCATGACTTCCGCCATCTAATTAAGGAGGACGATAGATTGTCCCATGGGGTTACCAGTTTACCGTTCAGATAAATCTTATGTACACTGAGTCAATGACCTTGCTTTACTTTGTCGATTAGATTGTTTGCAAGCATCTTTAATGTATAGAACACCTCCACCGGCTTTATGCGTTCGACAATTAAGAAATGTCTTGTAACCTGGAATGGCTTTTTCAGATAGTATAATGTTTATCTTTGATGTTATCTAACTTTCGGTGATACTTACAATATAGGGCGTTCCGGAATTAACATCAGCCAATAATTAATTACGGTTTGAAAGAACATTTCTGGCATTAACAGTTTAAGTTCCTTAATAGTTATGTTAAGCTTGCTTGAGGGTTGCCAGCAGGGTGTCTAGGGTTCACTGTAATATATCGCATGATAAAGTCAATTTGATTAAGATTGGGATTGGATTGATTGATAGGCTGAAACAGAACGTAAGTCACCGTTACTGTACATGAGAGGATACGGTGATGCTGCTGCCTTCCGCTCGCCGTTTTTTCTATTTGCAAGAAGAAACTTAATCATTTAGCAGTCGTCCTAAGCGTGCATGGCCAACGGGGCTTGGGTGTATTCCGTCATCCTCAAACAGGATGGGGCCACCGTAGGAATTATCCCAAAAGTTGACGTAGTTGACGCTTTCCAGCAAGCAACGATAACTTAGCCTGATATTTAAGATGTAAGCTTTAGCGTAACAGCGGCGACCCACTTCCAATTCTGGGGAGAATTCCTGAAATAATTATGTTATTAGTTTTCGTCTTGAATTTCCGAATAATTTTCCTCCTGTATATGTCCAACAGTTCTTCAGATCTGCTACTGTACACTCAATTGTCCTGCGTGAATGACATATATATTATTTTCGTTAGCTTTGCGCGTGACGTCATCGTAGGCTGCAGTGATGTCGTTGAGTCTGACTCCTGGAAAACAAAAGCGTTTCCTCCTATCATTAGTAACTCCACCACAAAATTATACAAGCTGACCTCGGAAAATGGACTCTCCGATCAGCCTCGTCTCATGTACGTCTTCCTGCATTTCGCAAAGAACATGGAATCATTGAAAGTAGTGAAGGTAAAGATACCTTAACAGCTGGTCGCCTGGATCCTCCCGAACTGGAACGAAAGGAGCAGAGGATGAGGATGAGGGGAGGAGGAAGAGAAGAAAGCGAAGAGGAGGAAGAGGCGAAGGAGGAGGAAGAAAGGTACGAAGAAGGCGGCGGAGAAGGAAGAAGAGGAGGGAAGAGGTGGCAGAGGAGGAAGAAGAAGAAGATGCAGAGAGAGTTGGGGGAGGAGTAAAAGGAGGTGAGGAGGAGGAGGAGGAGGAGGAGGAGGAGGAGGAAGAGGAGGAGGAGGAGGAGGAGGAGGAGGAGGAGGAGGAGGAGGAGGAGAGGAGGAGGAGGAGGGGGAGGAGAGAGTGCAGGTAGAGAAGGAGGAGAAAGATGAGGTGAATGAGAATTGGCACGGAGGAGGGAGGCGGAAGAGGTGGTGGTAGCATCAGCCGAGGAGGACGAGGAGTGAGGCGAGGAAGATGAGGAGGAGGCGCAGAAGAGGAGGAGGAGGCGTTGGAGGAATAAGAGGGGGAGGGGAAGAAGGAGTTAGGTGAGGAGGAGACGAATATAAAAGGAATACAAAAGAAGAACAGACAGCAACAGCCTATACTGGGCCAAACGAGGCTGCATGTGTTGCGTTTTTTTCTAACACTATAGTTTCTACGTATTAGAGGTTGAATGATTGCAAAGTTGAAGGCTCTTCCCCACCCACCACTCCTCCGGCCGAAGCTGGCAGGAAAGAGTGCGTAAAAAACCCTTTGTTAAAAAAAATTCCAGTTAATAGTTCAATATTGATGTTCACATTATTTATCGAAGCCATGAAACATTTCAAACAGCTCTATCAGTCATCTCATAACCTATATTTTGACAAACTGAAGAAGTTAAGTTCGTTCAATCGCTATTCGTATGGGTTGTTTTGCAGGCGCGGAATAATTTCAGTAACTTTTCTTTGCACCCTCTCCAGCTGACTATATCTTTTCTATAGTAGGGCGACCAGAATCTGAACAGATTATTAAAGATGAGGACGAACTATCGCATTTAAAAGTATACGAATGACTTTCCAGACCTATCCTCGAAATCCCTATGAAACCGGTAAGTTTACCGGTTAAAACTCTTAAACAACTTCTGAACAATGCTTACTGGGCTTGAGATCGTTGCTTACAATAATCTTCAGCGTCTTTTTCTTCGGTAACACTGGTAAGTTCACGTCCGTCCATTGAGTAGTTAATTGATCGTTATTACTTCCTATATGCAAAACTTTACACTTATCGGTATCAAATTTCATTTACCACTTGTTTGCAAAATTATCTTAGCACTCAAGGTCAGATTGCAATTACATATCGGCAGTTGTGAATGCTTTTTTTCGTTATTTTAGTATCATCCGCAAACGTTGATATCTGAAAGGTTATAGGTCTTCGTCAATATCATTTACATAGATTAAGAAAAGTACAGGACTAACACAGATACATGCGTACACACTTATAACATCACACTAGCTATATGCTTTTCCATTAATTACGACACGCTGCCTTCTCTCAGAAACCAGTCTACAAATCAATTGAAAATATTTCCAGTTATGCTGTGCGACTTGATTTCTTAAGTAAACGCTTATGGGGGACTTTGTCAAACGCTTTTTGAAAGTCCAGATAAATCACAGCTGCTGCTTTCGTCTCCTCGAACGTGATGTATGAGTCAAAAAGTTTTGCAAATTGTGAGGCAAAAGCGCTTATACGAAAGCCGCGCTGAGAGTTTTTGATCAGATTATTTTCTCCTAATAAATGTACTACCTTGTCTCGTATTACAGTTTCCATGATTTTCATACTAGGGATGTGAGACTGATCGGTCTGTAGTTGCTCGATTGTGTCAACTCACATTTTTCCTGTATTGGGGTAACATTGCAGGTTTCGAATCGCAAGGAACTATACCGAAATTTAGGGATCTGTTAAAAATTATATAGGTTTACAAGTCTGGTACTTGGGATATCGACCGCTTAGTTTAAAACTCGTGGTGCAATACAATCTGGCCAATGGAATTTGTTAACTTTGAGTTTATCTATTGCTTTTATTATTGTGCCCTCAAGAAATTCGCAATGCTCAGTGGAATTACGTTACTCTGATCGCAGCCCAACTTCTTCCAGTCCATTTATATCTTCAACTGTAAAAACAGAAGCAAATTAATTGTTTAATTCTTCAGCCATATCGATTTCAATATTAGTATCTTACCGTTTTCTAGGCAAAGTTAAACTATATTCGCTGTGAAAAAACTTTCTGCTTACGCACGAACTGAAAAAAATTCTTTAGAGTTAGATTTACTGATACTTGCAATATATAATTCGAGATCTTTCTTACTTTACTTTATTAACTTTTTCGTATCCCGCTGTAGTCTTTCGAACTCTACTATATCCTTTTCATGTTTAGATGACTGTTACTCGCTTTTGTTGTGTTTTTATAGGTAACAGGGTTTAACTCAAATGAATACAGTCAATCCAACGTGCCAGAAAAAGACAATATGGAATTTCATATATATATATAATTAATATATATATATATATATATATTATATAGATATATATATATATATATGATATATATATATACATATATACATATATATATATATCTATATATATATATATATATATAATATATAATATATATATATATATATAGTATATATATATATATATATTATATAGTGTTTCCTGTTTTGGGGGTTTCTTGGCATCCCGGGATTCTGGGACAAACCAGGATATTTCCCGGGATCTCGGAATATCCCGCATCAGGTAATATTTTATACTAAACTAATGCTGTGCGAAGTGCGAACCCCACATACTTCGTTAGTGTAGTATCTGTATATTATTTGAAAGGCAATTGAATTGATAAATTTTATGACACTGAAGCAATGTTCTCTTTTAAATTTCTTGCATACTGGTGCAGAAATAGATACATGATTTCTGACTAAATAAGCAAAATTTTGATTATCTAATCTCATTCCGTTACCCATAAAAGAAACTCAGACATTGGAATGGCATCAAAGTTAGCTATTACGAAAGTTTAAGAATTCTATATTGATGGCATTTGGAAGCCACATTCTACAAAAACCTAAAGAAACACTTGAATGACCAGTGGAAAAAAATAAAAAAATAATAGCATAAAATCCTTTGTGCACGGTGCACACAAGACACACACGTCACGCACACATCAAAAGTTGTTCATGAAATGACTCTCCAAGAAACACAAACAGTCAATATCCTTCTGTTAGCCACATAAGAAATCCAATGATATATAAAATGACATTAAAAGATACCCATTAAAAAAAAAAAAAAAAATTATGCCATTTTGTAGCCCTACCCTACAAGTGTAGGGTAGAAATATATAGAAGTGTTCTCTGTAGAGCACTTTCCTCTCTCTTTCATGCTTTTTGTATTTTACATAGGTGGACATTTAAGATAAGGAACAACAAAAAGAATCCCGGGATTTGAACCAATTTCCCGGGGAGAGAAAAAAAACATGGACTTACGCCCGGGATCCGGGAAGGAAACCCTTATATATATATACGTACACAAAACACACATATATATATATATATATATATGTTTTTTAGGTTTCAAGAAAACCGATTATCAGTTTCCAAGTGGGTTGATGGTTGCTGAATACACAATTACACATGACAATGTATTCAAAAGATGAACTTTCTGCATCATTGCATATATGTAAATCATTGACAGGGATAAAAGTATCGGGGAGAGGGTCATAAAATACTACTTAAACACATTTATTTTCAAAATTGAATACAGCTTCACAGGCTGGGAATGAAAGGAATTACAAAAAATAAATGTATGAAAAAACTTTGAATATATATTATATATATATATATATATATATATATATATATAATATATATATATATTATAATGATATATATATATATATATATATATATATAAAAATCAGCTTTTCCCTATTTCTGCATATCAACCTAACCTAACCTGACTGTAATCTAACTTAACGGTAATGTAACGGTAACCCTAACTTAACTGAACCGTTACTGGCAGTAATTACTTGTTTCAAAAACTTAGGGAGGAAGAATGGGGCAGTATATAAGAAAATATATTTATTTAGGTAACATTCGTTTTAAACTTTTTCGTATTATATTCGTTTAA
>JACEEZ010012492.1:0-14012 GCA_016584305.1 Chionoecetes opilio | reverse complement strand
GTATCCAATCCTTTTTTTTTGAATAATTTTCACCTATAAGTGCTTACATTCTTAACTATAAATAGAAGAGTAAGAGGTTATTTTTTTGTGATATAAAGGTATATTGCAAGCGTTTTTTCACAGTTTCTTGTAAACTGTAGCGTTATTGTATATATACAAATAGTTTTACTTATCATATTGCTATAAACCCATAAAATGTAGTGTTTTCATGATATTAGCTATTTATCGTGATATTAGCTGTTTTCCTACAAATTGAAGCATAAAATCTTCTTTTTAGAATAATTTGCACCTATAAGTAGCTTACATTACATTAACTATTATATAGAAGAGTAAGAGGTTATTTATTGTGATATAACGTATATTGCAAGATTTTTTTATAGTTTTTTTCTAAACTGTAGCGTTATTATATATATACAAGTAGTTTTTTCTTATTATCTTGCTATAAACCCATAAAATGTATTGTTTTCAATGATTTTTAGCTAGTTATCAGTGATATATAGCTGTTTTCCTACAAATTGAAGTAAAAAATCCTCTTTTAGAATAATTTGCACCTAAAAAATAGCTTACATTACATAAAGCTATTAAATAGAAGAGCAAAAGGTTATTTATTGTGATATAACGGTATATTGCTAGCGTTTTTCATAGTTTTTTTGTAAACTGTAGCGTTTTGTATATATACAATTTGTTTTACTTTTCATATTGCTATAAACCCATAAAATGTAGTGTTTTCAATGATATTTCTATTTATCGGGGATATTAGCTGTTTTCCTACAAATTGAAATATACAATCCTTTTTTTAGAATAATTTGCACATATAAGTAGCTTACTATTGTGATATAACGGTATATTGCAAGCGTTTTTCATAGTTTCTTGTAAACTGTAGCGTTATTGTATATATACAACTATTTTAACTTATCATATTGCTATAAACCCTTAAAATGTAGTGTTTTCAATGATATTAGCTATTTATCGGTGATATATAGCTGTTTTCCTACAAATTAAGTGTAAAATCCTCTTTTAGAATAATTTGCACCTATAAGTAGCTTACATTACATTAAGCTATTAAAAAGAAAAGGAAGAGGTTATTTATTGTGATATAACGGTATATTGCAAGTGTTTTTCATAGTTTCTTCAAAACTGTACGTTATTGTATATATACCCAAATAGTTTTACTTTTTTATATTGCTTATAAACCCATAAAATGTAGTGTTTTCAATGAGTTTTGCTAGTTATCAGTGATATATACTGTTTTCCTACAAATTGAAGCATAAAATCCTCTTTTTAGAATATTTTGCACCTATAAGTAGCTTACATTACATTAAGCTATTAAATAGAAGAGTAAGAGGTTATTTATTGTGATATAACGGTATATTGCTTGCGTTTTTCATAGTTTCTTGTAAACTGTAGCGTTATTGTATATATACAAGTAGTTTTACTCATCATATTGCTATAAACCCCTAAAATGTAGTATTTTCAATTATTTAGCTATTTATCGGTGAATAAGCTGTTTTCCTACAAATTGAAGGGATAAAATCTTCTTTTTAGAATAATTTGCACCTATAGTAGCTTACATTACATTAAGCTATTATAGAAGAGTAAGAGGTTTTTATTGTGGATATAACGGTATATTGCAAGCTTTTTTTATAGTTTCTTCTAAACTGTAGCGTTATTATATATATAAAAGTTATTTATTATTAATCTTGCTATAAACCCATACAATGTATTGTTTTTCAATGATTTTAGCTAGTTATCAGTTTTATATAGCTGTTTCCTACAAATTGAAGTATAAAATCCTCTTTTTAGAATAAATTTGCAAACCCAAAAGTAGCTTACATTACATAAAGCTATTAAATAGAAGAGCAAGAGGGTTTTTTATTGTGATATAACGGTATATTGCAAGCGTTTTTCATAGTTTCTTGTAAACTGTAGCGTATTGTATATATACAAGTAGTTTTAAATTATCATATTGCTATAAACCATAAAATGTAGTGTTTTCAATGTATTAGCAATTTATCGGTGATAATAGGGTGTTTTCCCCTTTCAAAAATTTAAGTATAAAAAACCCCTTTTTTGAATATTTGGGGAAACCCATTTAAATAGCTTACATTACATTAAAACTTTTTAAAAAGGGAAGGGGTAAAAAGGTTATTTTTTGTGATATAAAAGGGGATATTGCAGGTGTTTTTTATATGAAATTCTAAACTGTTTGCGTTATTGGGATAAAATACAAGTAAATTTTTTCCCTTTTTTATTGCTATTAAAACCCCTAAAAAGTAGTGTTTTTTAATGAGTTTTTGTATTTTTCTGTCATATATAGTGTTTTTCCCACAATTTTAACATAAAAACCTCTTTTTTGAAAATTTTTTCACCCCATAAATAGCTTACATTACTTTAAACCCATTAAATAGAAAAGTAAAAAAAAGGGTTTTTTTGGGATATAAATTTTATTGCTTCGTTTTTTTTGTTTCTTTAAAAATGTAGCGGGGGTTGTATATTTTCAAGTGTTTTTTTTCATCATATTTCTATAAAACCCCCAAAATGTAGTGTTTTCAAAAAAATTTTTTGCTAGTTATCATTTATATATAGCTGTTTTCCTACAAAAATTTAAGTATAAAAAACCTTTTTTTTTTGAAAATTTTCCCTTAAAAACTTACATTACATTAACTATTAAATAAAGGGGTAAGAGGTTAAATTTAAATTTTGATATAAAGGGTATTGCAAACGTTTTTCCCTAGTTTTTTCTAAACTGTAGCGTTATTATTATATACAAGTATTTTTTCTTATCTTATTCTAAAAAACCCTTTAAAAGTAGTGTTTTTTTTTGATATTAGCTATTTTTCGGGGATATTAGCTTTTTTTCCCCAAAATTTATGTATTTAAAAAACCTCTTTTTTGAAAAATTTGCACCTATAAGTAGCTTTCATTACATTAAGCTAGTAAATAGAAGAGTACGAGGTTATTTATTGTGATATAACGGTATATTGCAAGCGTTTTTCATAGTTTCTTGTAAACTGTAGCGTTATTGTATATATACAAGTAGTTTTACTTATTATATTGCTATAAACCCATAAAATGTAGTGTTTTTAATGATATTAGCTATTTATCGGTGATATATAGCTGTTTTCCTACAAATTGAAGTATAAAATCCTCTTTTTAGAATAATTTGCACCTATAAGTAGCTTACATTACATGAATCTATTAAATAAAAGAGTAAGAGGTTATTTATTTTGAGATAACGGTATATTGCAAGCGTTTTTCATAGTTTCTTGTAAACTGTAGCGTTATTGTATATATACAAGTAGTTTTACTTATGATATTTCTATAAACCCATAAAATGTAGTGTTTTCAATGATTTTAGCTAGTTATCAGTGAAGAGTTTTTTTTTCTACAAATTGAAGTATATTTCTTTATATCTGTAGCTAAATAGCTTTTTATATTTGCTACAACTATATTTTACAAAATTAATAGCTAAAAATATGTATTTTTCATGAAATTTAGATATCAATTTTAATCTTATAAACATTGTTTTTTCAAATATTTTAATGTATTTTTGAAAGGCTAAATAATGTCGAAATTTGACATTATTCAGCACTTTTACACAACTATATATAACAATGTTATGAGCTAAAAATATGTATTTTTCATGAAATTTAGGTATCAATTTTAATCTTAAAAACAACGTTTTTTCAAGTGTTTGAATGTATTTTTGAAAGCCTAAAAAATGTCGATATTTAACATTATTCAGCACTTTTACACAACTATATTTTACAATATTATGAGCTTAAAATATGTATTTTTCATTAAATTTATATATCAATTTTATTCCTAAAAACAACGTTTTTTCAAGTGTTTTAATGTATTTTTGAAGGGCTGAAAAATGTCGAAAATTGACATTATTCAGCCCTTTTTTTGATAGAGAAATTCAAAATGTGGAATTATTGTTGTTTTCGTTAGAAATTGCTATTTTAAACTACTGTAAGCTTATAATAGGATTTGAACTCTATATTGGGGATACCCAAATTGGGTTTTTTACGTGTTTTTCATAGTTTCTTCCCTTAAAAATTGTTATATCCCTTAAAAAAGGAATTTTCCTTATATAAAGCTTTATACCCTCAAATGTGTTTTTTTCAATAAATTTTGCTAGTTATTTGGGTAATTGCGTTTTTCCCACAAATTGGAAAATAAATCCTTTTTTTAGAATAATTTGCCCTATAAGTAGCTTTACATTCATTAAGCTAATAAATGAAGAGTAATAGGGTTTTTTTTTTGTGATAAAAACCCGGGATATTGCAAGCGTTTTTTCAAATTTCTTGTAAAATGGCGTTTTGTAAAATTTTACAAGTAGTTTTACTTATCAATTGCTAAAAACACATAAAAAGTATGTTTTTCAATTTTTTTTGCTAGTTATCATGAGGGGTTTTTTTTCTACAAATTTAATATATTTCTTTATTCTTAAAACTAAATAGCTTTTTAAAATTTGCTAAAAAAACTAATTTTTTTTAATTTCAAAATTTTTTAATTTTTTTTAAAAAATGCATTTTTTTATAAAATTTTTTATTCAATTTTAACGAAAAAAAAATTTTTTTTTTTTTTTTCAGATTTTAAAACTCTTTTGGAAGGGTAAAAAATGTCGAAATTTTTACATTTTTTCCCCCCCCTTTTAAAACTATATATTTTACAATGTTTTTGAGCTAAAAAAAATGTAATTTTTTTATGAATTAGGGATAAAATTTTAAAACTTAAAAAAAAAAATTTTTTCCAAATGTTTGAATGTAATTTTTTAAAATCCCAAAAAATGTCAAATTTTACATTATTCAGGGAATTTTTAAAACAACTATAATTTTACAATACTTGAAACTTAAAAAAATGTATTTTTCATGAAATTTATGTATCAATTTTTTTTCTTAAAACAAATTTTTTTAAGTGTTTTTAATGTATTTTTGAAAGGGGTAAAAATGTCGAAAATTTAAAATTATTCAGCCCCTTTTTTTTGATTTGAGAAATTCAAAATGTGGAATTATAGTTGTTTTCGTTAAAATTGCTATTTTTAAAATACTGTAAGCTTTTAATTTGGTTTTTTAGACTCTATATTGCATCATTTGTATATTATACTGGTTTTTTATAGTTTTTTTTCTTAATTTTAGTTTAAAATCCTTAAAAGAAAAGGTTTTTTCCTGGATAATGGTTTTTTACCCTCAAAATGTGTTTTTTTAATGATATTAGCTAGTTTTTTTTGGGGAAAATATAGCTGTTTTCCTACAAAATTTAAGTATAAAACCTTTTTTTAGAATAATTTGGGACCCATAATTTGCTTACATTCTTAAGCTATTAAATAAAAGTAAGGGGGTTATTTATTGTTATATAACGGTATATTGCAAGGTTTTTTTTTAGTTTCTTATAAAAATTTGCGTTTTTTGTATTAACAAGGGAGTTTTTCTTATTTATTTTCTATAAACCCAAAAAAATGTAGTGTTTTTTAATTAATTTTGCTATTTTTCGGGGTATATAGCTGTTTTTTTACCAAAAATTTAAAATATAAAATCCTTTTTTAGAAAAATTTGCAAAATATAGTAGCTTACATTAATTGTTTTAAAAAGAAGAGAAGAGGTTATTTATTGTGATTTAAAGGTATATTGCAAGCTTTTTTTATAAAAATTTTTGAAACTTTAGCGTTATTGTATAAAATACAAATAGGGTTTTTCTTTTATATTTCTATAAAACCAAAAAAATGTAGTGTTTTAATTTAAAATTTTGCAATTTTTCGGGGATATATAGCTGGGTTTTCCCACAAATTTAAGTAAAAAAATCCCCTTTTTTGAAAAAATTTTGGGACCATAAGTACTTTCATTCATTTTGTATTAAATAAAAGAGAAGGGGGTTATTTATTGTGATATAACGGGAAAAATTGCCAAAATTTTTTTATAGTGCTTTAAACTGTAACGTTTTTTGTATATATACAAATATTTTACTTATCATATTTCTATAAACCCATAAAATGTAGTTTTTTCCCAAAGTTTAGCAATTTTCGGGGATATATAGCTGTTTTCTTTCAAATTGAAGTTTTAAAATCCCCCCCTTTTTAAAAAAGTTGCACCTATAAACCCTTTCATTACATTAAGGGTATTTAAAAGGGGAGTAAGGGGGTTATTTATTGTGATATAACGGTATAAATTTCCCTGTTTTTTTAAATAATTTTCTTAAACGTAGGGTTTTTTTGTATAAATTAAAAAAGTAGGTTTTTTCTTATTTATTGCCCATAAACCCATAAAATGTATGTTTTTTAAAAAAAAAAGGTTTAGCTTTTATTTATAATAGCGGGTTTTTCCCACAAATTGAAAATAAAATCCTCTTTTTTTAAAATTTTTTCACCTATAAGTAGCTTACATTACTTAAATTTTTAAATAAAAGAGTAAGAAAGGGTTTTTTTATTGTATATAACGGGATTTGGGGCTTTTTTTTAAATTTCTTTAAACTTAGCGTTTTTGGGATATATCCCAAATTTGTTTTACTTATCCTATTTCTATAAACCCCCCAAAAAGTTTGTGTTTTCAAAGATTTTTCTATTTTCGGGGATTTTTAAGCTGTTTTTTCCAAAAAATTGAAGGGGAAAAAATCCTTTTTTTTGAATTTTAAATTTTCACCTATAAGAAACTTACATTAATTAACTATTTAAAAAAAGAGTAGAGGTTATTTTTTGTGTATAACGGTATATTGCAACTTTTTTTATAGTTTTTTTTAAAATGTAGCGTTATTGTATATATACAAGTAGTTTTTTTCTTTCTTATTGCTATAAACCCCCCAAAAAGTAGTGTTTTTAATGAAATTAGCTATTTATTGTGATATTGCGTTTTTCCCACAAAATTTAAGTATAAAAACCTCTTTTTAAATAATTTTCAACCTTTTAAGTTCTTACATTTTCTTAACCAAAAAATAGAAGATAAAGGGTTTTTTTATTGTGTATAACGGGAAAATTGCAACTTTTTCAAAAGTTTTTCCCTTTAAACGTACGTTATTTTTATAATACAAAATAATTTTTTCTTTCCTATTGCTATTTCCCCTAAAATTTTATGTTTTCAATATATTTTGCTTTTTTTCGGGGATTTTATAGCTGTTTTCCCCCCCCAAAATTTGGGGGATAAAAACCCTTTTTTTAGAAAATTTGCACCCTTTTAAATACTTACATTTTCATTTAGCTAAAAAAAAAAGAAGGGTAAAAGTTTATTTATTGTGATATCCCGGGATTTGGGAAGCTTTTTTCCCAAATTTCCCTTTAAAATTTGCGTTATTGGGAAAATATTCAAGTATTTTACTTTTCATATTGTTTTAAAACCCCCCAAAAAGTATGTTTTTAATGATATTAGCTAATTTTTTCGGGTGATATATAGTGTTTTTCCTTCAAATTTAAGATAAAATCCTTTTTTTTAGAATAATTTCAACCCATAATTTGCTTACATTTTAAAATTTAAACTATAAATAGAAAAAGTAAGAGGGGGTTTTTTATTTTGAAATAACGGTATATTTCAAGCTTTTTTATAGTTTTTTTTAAACGTAGCGTTTTTATTAAAACAAGTAGTTTTCCCTTTTTAAAATTTTCTATAAACCCATAAAAATTTTATTTTTTTCAAAGATTTTAGGTTTTTTATCGTGATATATAGCTGTTTTCCCACAAATTGAAATATAAAAACCTTTTTTAGAAAAATTTGGGACCTAAAGTGCTTTCCCTTTTCAATTTAAACTAAAAAATAAAAGAAAAATTATTTATTGTGATATTAACCCCGGGATATTGCAAGCGTTTTTCAAGGTTTTTTTGTAAACGTAGCGTTTTTTTATATAACAAGTTTGTTTTTTCTTATCTAGGGTTAAACCCATAAAATGTAAATGTTTTCAATGATATTAGCTATTTAAACGGTGATATATAGCTGTTTTCCCACAAAATTTAAAATAAAAACCCTTTTTTTAGAATAATTTGCACCTATAATTTGCTTACTTACATTAAGCTATTAAAAAGAAAGTAAGAGGTTATTTATTGTAGTATAACGGTATATTTCCAAACTTTTTTTTAGGTTTTTTAAAATGTAGCGTTATTTTATATTACCCAAATATTTTAAATTATTTATCGCTATAACCCAAAAGGGATTTTTTTTCAATTATTTTACTATTTTCGGGGATATATTCTGTTTTCCTACAAAATTTAAATATAAAATCCCCTTTTTTGAATAATTTGCAAACCCAAAAGTACTTTTTCATTACATTTAAACTATTAAAAAGAAAAAGAGGTTTTTTATTGTGTTTTAAAAGGTATTTGGGAAGGTTTTTTATAAATTTTTTTAAACTGTAGCGTTATTGTAATATTACAAGTAGTTTTTTCTTATTTTTTTTTGCTATAAACCCCAAAAATGTATTTTTTTCCTGATTTGCCTTTATCGTGATATATACTTTTTTCCTACAAATTGAAATAAAATCCCCTTTTTAAATAAATTTTTCCCTATAAGTAGCTTACATTACATTAAGCTAAAAAAATAGAAAGTAAAAGGTTTTTTTATTTTTAAAATAACGGTATTTGCGCGTTTTTCAAAAGTTTTTTTTGTAAAAAAAAATTTTTAGCGTTATTGTAAATACAATATTTTTAAATTATCATATTGCATAAACCCTTTAAAAAGTAGTGTTTTCCAAAGATTTTAGCTATTTTTGTGATATATAGCTTGGGTTTTCCCCCAAATTGAAGTATAAAAACCCCTTTTTTTGAATAATTTTTCACCCATAAAAAGCTTTACTTACATTAAGCTATTAAATAAAAAGAGTAAGAGGGGGTTTTTTATTTGGGTATAAAAGGATATTGCCCAAGGGGTTTTTTTTATAGTTTTTTCTAAACTGTAGCGTTATTGGGATAATCAAATTTGTTTTACTTATTTATTGCATAAACCCCTAAAAGTAGTGGTTTTTAATGATTTTAGCTATTTTTCGGGGATATTAGCTGTTTTCCCCAAATTTGGGGATAAATCCTTTTTTTTTAGAATAATTTTTCCCCTATTTAAAAGCTTCCCTTACATTAAACTTTTTAAATGAAGAGTAAGAGGTTATTTATTGTGATATAACGGTATATTGCAAGCGTTTTTTCATAGTTTCTTGTAAACTGTAGCGTTATTGTATATATACAAGTAGTTTACTTATGATATTTCTATAAACCCATAAAATGTAGTGTTTTCAATGATTTTAGCTAGTTATCAGTTGAAGAGTTTTTTTTTTTTTCTACAAATTGAATATATTTCTTTATATCTGTAGCTAAATAGTTTTTTATATTTGCTACAACTATATTTTACAAAATTAATGCAAAAAATATGTATTTTTCATGAAATTTAGATATAAATTTTAATTTTATAAACATTGTTTTTTCAAGTATTTTAATGTATTTTTGAAGGCAAAATAATGTCGAAATTTGACATTATTCAGCACTTTTACACAACTAATATAAAATGTTATGAGCTAAAATATTATTTTTCATAAAATTTAGGTAATCAATTTTAATTTTAAAAAACCCAACGTTTTTTCAAGTGTTTGAATGTATTTGAAAGCCTAAAAAATGTCCGATATTTAACATTATTCAGCACTTTTACACAACTATATTTTAAATATTATGAGCTTAAAATATGTATTTTCATTAAATTTATATATCAATTTTTTTCCCTAAAAACAACGTTTTTTCAAGTGTTTTTAATGTATTTTTGAAGGGCTGAAAAATGTCGAAAATTGACATTATTCAGCCCTTTTTTGATAGAGAAATTCAAAATGTGGAATTATTGTTGTTTTCGTTAGAAATTGCTATTTTAAACTACTGTAAGCTTATAATGGAGTTTTGAGACTCTATATTGTGATACAATTGTATATTATACGTGTTTTTTCATAGTTTCTTCTTAATTGTAGGTTTTTATCTTATAAGAAGGAATTTTCCTTATGATAATGCTTTATACCCTCCAAATGTGTTTTTTCAATAATTTTTTGCTAGTTATCGGTGATATATAGTGTTTTCCTACAAATTGAAGAAAACAATCCTTTTTTTAGAATAATTTGCACCTATAAAGTAGCTTACATTACATTAAGCTAATAAATAGAAGGGATAGGTTCTTTATTGTGATATAACGTTATTGCAAGCGTTTTTCATAAATTTTTTGTAAACTGTAGCGTTATTGTATAATACAAGTAGTTTTAACTTATCATATTGCTATAAACACATAAAATGTAGTGTTTTCAATTATTTTAGCTAGTTATCAGTGAGGAGTTTTTTTTTCTACAAAATTGAAGTATATTTCTTTTTATCTGTAGCTAAATAGCTTTTTATATTTGCTACAACTATATTTTACAAAATTAATAGCTAAAAATATGCATTTTTCATGAAATTTAGATATCAATTTTAATCTTTAAAAAAAAGTTTTTTTCAAGTATTTTATACTCTTTTGGAAGGCTAAATAATGTCGAAATTTGACATTATTTTAGCACTTTTACACTACTATATTTTACAATGTTATGAGCTAAAAATATGTATTTTTCATGAAATTTAGGTATCAATTTTAATCTTAAAAAACAACGTTTTTTCAAGTGTTGAATGTATTTTTGAAAGTCTAAAAAATTCGAAATTTGACATTATTTCAGCAATTTTACACAACTATATTTTACAATACTATGAGCTTAAAATATGTATTTTTCATGAAATTTATGTATCAATTTTATTCTTAAAAACAACGTTTTTTCAAGTGTTTTAATGTATTTTTGAAGGGCTAAAAATGTCGAAATTGACATTATTCAGCCCTTGTTTTGATAGAGAAATTCAAAATGTGGAATTATAGTTGTTTCGTTAGAAATTGCTATTTTAAACTACTGTAAGCTTATAATAGGATTTTGAGACTCTATATTGCGATACATTTGTATATTATACGTGTTTTTCATAGTTTCTTCTTAATTGTAGTATTATATCATTAATAAAAGGGAATTTACCTGATGATAATGCTTTATACCCTCAAAATGTGTTCTTTTTAATGATATTAGCTAGTTTTCGGTGATATATAGCTGTTTTCCTACAAATTGAAGTATAAAATTTTTTTTTTAGAATAATTTGCACCTATAAGTAGCTTACATTACATTAAGCTATTAAATAGAAGAGTAAGAGGTTATTTATTGTGATATAACGGTATATTTGCAAGAGTTTTTCATAGTTTCTTATAAAATGTAGCGTTATTGTATATATACAAGTAGTTTTACTTATCCTATTGCTTAATAAACCCATAAAATGTAGTGTTTTCAATTATATTAGCTATTTATCGGTGATATATAGCTGTTTTCCTACCAATTGAAGTATACAATCCTTTTTTTAGAATAATTTGCACCTATAAGTAGCTTACATTAGATTAAGCTATTAAATAGAAGAGTAAGAGGTTATTTATTGTGATAAACGGGATATTGCAAGCGTTTTTCATAGTTTCTTGTAAACTGTAGCGTTATTGTATATATACAAGTAGTTTTACTTATTATATTGCTATAAACCAATAAAATGTAGTGTTTTCAATGAATTTAGCTAGTTATCAGTGATATATAGCTGTTTACCTACAAATTGAAGTATAAAATCCTCTTTTTAGAATAATTTGCACCTATAAGTAGCTTACATTACATTAAGATATTAAATAGAAGAGCAAGAGGTTATTTATTGTGATATAACGGTATATTGCAAGCATTTTTCATAGTTCTTGTAAACTGTAGCGTTATTGTATATATACAAGTAGTTTTACTTATCATATGCTATAACCTAAATGTTGTGTTTTCAATGATATTAGCAATTTATCGGTGATATATGCTGTTTCTACAAATTGAGTATAAATCCCTTTTTAGAATAATTTGACCTATAAGTAGTTACATTCATTAAGCTTTAAATAAAGAGTAAGAGGTTATTTATTGTGATATAACGGTATATTGCAATGTTTTTCATAGTGACTTCTAAACTGTAGCGTTATTTTATATATACAGTAGTTTTACTTATATATTTCTATAAACCCATAAAATGTAGTGTTTTCAATGATTAAGTTCAGATATACGTTTTTAAAATAAATAAATTCTTTTAAATAATTTTATTAAGTAATTTAATTAAATTAATTAATAAAATAATTAATTTTTATAAAATATAAATTTTTTTTTAAAATTTTTTTTTTAAAATTTTAAATTTTTAAAATTTAATTTTTAAAAATAGTAAAAATAATAATTTTAAAAAAAAAAAATTTTATTTTCTTTTTAAAATTTAAATTTTTAATATTAATTAAATTTTTTTAAAAAGGTTAAAATTTTTTAAAATTTTTTTAAAATAAAAAAAAATTTTTAAAATATTAAAATTTTTAAAAATTTTAAAATTTTTTTAAAATAAAAATAATTTTTAAAAAATATAAAAATTTTTAAAAAATTTATATAAAAAAATTTTTTTTTTTATAAATTTTAATTTTAATTTTTTCTTTTAAAAATTTTTTTTTATTTTTAAAAAAATTAAAATTTTTTAAAAATTTTAAAAAAATTTTAAAATTTTTTTATTGGGGAATTTTTTTAAAAAAAAAATTAAAATTTTAAAAATTTTTAAAAAATTAAAATACATTTTTTAAGAAAAATTTTTTGTAAATTTTTAAATTTTTTAAAAACTTTTTTTTTTAAAAAAATTTTAAAAAAATTTTCCCCAAATTGGTTTAAAATATACCTTTTTTTTTAAAAAAAATTTTTTAAAAATTTTTTAAATTTTTTTTAAAAATTTTTTAAAAGGGTTTAAAGTAAAATTTTTTTTAAAAAAAAAAATTTCAAGTTTAAAAATTGTTTTAAAATTAAAATTTTAAAAAAAATTTTTCAATAAAAAATTTAAATTTTTTAAATTATGAAAATTTTTTTAAAAAAATTTTTTTTATTTTTAAAAAATATAAAAAATTTTAAAATTTTTTTAAAAAAATAATTCTTTTATAAAAAAATTTTTTAAAATTTTTAAATTTATATTTTTTTAAAAAAACAAAAAAAATTAAAAAAAATTTTTTGGGAAAAAAATTCCTGATAAAATAATTTTTAAAACAAATTTTTAGGGTTTTTTGATTTAAATAAAATTTGATTAATAACGCAAGTTTACAAAATTAAAAAAAATTAAAAAAAGTTTTTCAAATTTAAAAACCTTTATCCTAAAAAACTTTTAATGTAAGTTTTTTAGGGCAAATTTTCAAAAAGGGAAAATTAATTTTAAAAAATTAAAAAGATAAAGTTTTTAAAAAACCATTTTATTAAGCATATGGGGGAACCCTTTATTAAATTTTAAAAAACTTTTAAAAAACCTTGAAAACTTAAAAAAAAACCCTTTTTAAATTTTTTTAAAAAAAATTTTTTAAGAAAAATTTTTTAAAAAATTTTTCCCCCCAATTTTAAAAAAAAGTAATAATTTTTAAAATTTTTTTTTAAAAAAAAAAATTTAAAGGGGGGAAAAAAAAAATTAAATTTTTTTATAAAAATTTTTAAAAATTTTTTAAAATTTTAAAAAATTTTAAAAAGGTTTAAAATTTTTTTATGTTTTTAGGTTTTTAAAATTTATTAAATTAAAAATTTTTTTTAAAAAATTAATTCTAAAAAAAAAATTTTTTTTAAAAAAATTAATTGGGTTTTTAAAAATTCTGAAAATGTCAAAATTTTAAAAAAATTTTTACCCTTTTTAAAAAAAATTAAAAATTTTAAAAAAATTTTTTAGTTAAATTTATAAAAAATTTATAAAAAAAATTTTTTTAAATAATTTGAAAATAAAAGTTTTAAAATTTAAAATATTTAAAATGTTTTTGTTTAAAAAATTAAGAAAAAATTTTTTTTAAGTTTAATTTAACTAAAAAAAATACATTTTTTGTATAAAAAATTTTTTTTAAAAAAATTTTTGATAAAAAGCTGTTTTGAAAAAAACCCCCCTTTTTTTTTAAAATTTAAAAAAAAAATAAAAAAAAGAGATTTTTTTTAAAAGTATTAAC
>JACEEZ010012491.1:0-12035 GCA_016584305.1 Chionoecetes opilio | reverse complement strand
AAGAAATTTTTATACTTCAATTTGTAGGAAACAGCTATATATCATGATAAATATACATGAAAACATACATATGGGTTTAGCATAGATAAGTAAAACTACTGTATATATACAATAACGCTACAGTTACAAGAAACTATGAAAAACGCTTGGAATATACTGTTATATCACAATAAATTTCCTCTTACTCTTCTATTTATTAGCTTAATGTAATGTAAGCTACTTATAGGTGCAAATTATTCTAAAAAGAGGATTTTATACTTCAATTTGTAGGAAAACAGCTACATATCACTGATAACTAGCTAAAATCATTGAAAACACTACATTTTATGGCTTTATAGCAATATAATAAGTAAAACTACTTGTATATATACAATAACGCTACAGTTTACAAGAAACTATGAAAAACACTTGCAATATACCGTTATATCACAATAAATAACCTCTTAATCTTCTATTTAATAGCTTAATGTAATGTGAGCTACTTATAGGTGCAAATTATTCTAAAAAGATAATTTTATACCTCAATTTGTAGGAAAACAGCTATATATCACTGATAACTACCTAATATCATTGAAAACACTACATTATATGGGTTTATAGCAATATGATAAGTAAAACTACTTGTATATATACAATAACGCTAAAGTTTACAAGAAACTATGAAAAACGCTTGGAATATACCGTTATATCACAATAAATTTCCTCTTACTCTTCTATTTATTAGCTTAATGTAATGTAAGCTATAGGTGCAAATTATTCTAAAAAGAGGATTTTATACTTCAATTTGTAGGAAAACAGCTATATATCACTGATAACTAGCTAAAATCATTGAAAACACTACATTTTATGGCTTTATAGCAATATAATAAGTAAAACTACTTGTATATATACAATAACGCTACAGTTTACAAGAAACTATGAAAAACGCTTGCTATATACCTTTATATCACAATAAATAACCTCCTACTCTTCCATTTATTAGCTTAATGTAATGTAAGCTACTTATAGGTGCAAATTATTCTAAAAAAAGGATTGTATACTTCAATTTGTAGGAAAACAGCTATATATCACCGATAAATATTTAATATCATTGAAAACACTACATTTTATGGGTTTCTAGCAATCTGATAAGTAAAACTACTTGTATATATACAATAACGCTACAGTTTACAAGAAACTATGAAAAACGCTTGCAATATACCGTTATATCACAATAAATAACCTCTTACTCTTCTATTAAATAGCTTAATGTAATATAAGCTACTTATAGGTGCAAATTATTCTAAAAAAAAGATTTTATACTTAAATTTGTAGAAAAACAACTATATATCACCGATAACTAGCTAAAATCATTGATAACACTACATTTTATGGGTTTATAGCAATATGATAAGTAAAACTACTTGTATATACACAATAACGCTACAGTTTACAAGAAACTATGAAAAACGCTTGCAATATACCGTTATATCACAATAAATAACCTCTTAATCTTCTATTTAATAGCTTAATGTAATGTAAGCTACTTATAGCTGCAAAAGATTCTAAAAAGATAATTTTATACTTCAATTTGTAGGAAAACAGCTATATATCACTGATAACTAGCTAATATCATTGAAAACACTACATTTTATGGCTTTATAGCAATATAATAAGTAAAACTATTTGTATATATAAAATAACGCTACAGTTTAGAAGAAACTATGAAAAACGCTTGCAATATACCGTTATATCACAATAAATAACCTCTTACTCTTCTATTTAATAGCTTAATGTAATGTAAGCTACTTATAGGTGCAAATTATTCTAAAAAGAGGATTTTATACTTCAATTTGTAGGAAAACAGCTATATATCACTGATAACTAGCTAAAATCATTCAAAACACTACATTTTATGGGTTTATAGCAGTATAATAAGTAAAACTACTTGTATATATACAATAACGCTACAGTTTAGAAGAATCTATGAAAAACGCTTGCAATAAACCGTTATATCACAATATATAACCTCTAACTTCTATTTAATAGCTTAATGTCATGTAAGCTACTTATAGGAGCAAATTATTCAAAAAAGAGGATTTTATACTTCAATTTGTAGGAAAACAGCTATATATCACTGATAACTAGCTAAAATCATTGAAAAACACTACATTTTGGGTTTATAGCAATATAATAAGTAAAACTACTTGTAATATATACAATAACGCTACAGTTTACAAGAAACTATGAAAAACGCTGGCAATATACCGTTTTATCACAATATATAACCTCAACTCTTCTATTTAATAGCTTAATGTATGTAAGATACTTATAGTGCAATTATTTCTAAAAAAGAGGATTTATACTTCGATTTGTCAGAAAAAACAGTATATATCACTGATACTAGGTAAATCATTGAAAATACTACATTTATGGTTATAGCCAAAAAATATCATAAGTTAAAACTACTTGTATATATACAATAACGCTACAGTTACAAGAAACTATGAAAAAACGGTGCTATATACCGTTTATCACAATAAATAAACTCCTACTCTTCTATTAATAGCTTAATGTAATGTTAAGCTACTTATAGGTGCAAATTATCTTAAAAAGGATTTTATATTTCAATTCTGTAGGAAAACATCTAATATCACCGTAATTAGCTAATCTCTTTGGAAAACACTACATTTTATGGGTTATAGCAATATAATAAGTAACATTTAACTTGTATATATACAATAACGCTCAGTTACAAGAAAACTATGAAAAACGCTTGCAATATTACGTTATATCACAATAAATAACCCTATTACTCTTCTATTTTAATGAGCTTAAGTAATGTAAGCTATTATAGGTGCAAATTATTTCTAGAAAGAGGATTTTATACTTCAATTTGTAGGAAGACAGCTATATATCACAGATAAATAGCTAATATAATTGAAAACACTACATTTTATGGGGTTATAGCAAGATAATTAAGTAAAACTACTTGTATATATACATAACGCTACAGTTTAGAAGAAAACTATGAAAAAACGCTTGCAATATACCGTTATACCCAAAATAAATACATCTTACTCTTCATTTAAGAGCTTAATGTAATGTAAGCTACGTATAGGTGCAAAATTATTCTAAAAAGAGGATTTTATACTTCAATTTGTAGAAAACAGCTATATATCACCGATAAATAGCTAATATCATTGAAAACACTACATTTTATGGGTTTTATAGCAATATGATAAGTAAAACTACTTGTATATATACAATAACGCTACAGTTTACAAGAAAAACTATGAAGAACGCTTGCATATACCGTTATATCACAATAAATTTCCTCCTACTCTTCTATTTAATAGCTTAAGTAATGTACGCAGCTAACTTATCGGTGCAAATTATTCTAAAAAGAGGATTATACTTCAATTTGTAGGAAACAGTTATATATCACTGATAAACTAGCTAAAATCATTGAAAACCACTACATTTTAGGGGTTTATGAAATATAATCAGTAAAGCCTTGTATATATTACAATAAATCTACAGTTACAAGAAACATGAAAAACGCTGGCAATATACCGTTATATCACAATAAATAACCTCTTACTCTTTATTTAATAGCTTAATGTAATGTAAGCAACTATAGGTGCAAATTAATCTAAAAAGAAGATTTTATACTCCATTTTTAGGGAAAACAGATATATATCACCGATAAATAGCTAATATCATTGAAACAAACTACATTTTATGGGTTATAGCAAATATGATAAGTAAAACTACTTGTATAATATACCAATAACGCGAACAGTTTACAAGAAACTATGAAAACGCGTTGCAATATACGGTTATATCACAATAAATAACCTTTCTCTTCTATATACTAGCTTATGTAATGAAAGCTACTTATAGGGGCAAATTATTCTAAAAAAGAGGATTTTATACCTCAATTGTAGGAAAAAACAGAATATAACATGATAACTAGGTAGAATCATGAAATACACTACAAATTATGGGTTTATAGCATATAATCAGTAAAATACTTGTAATATAACAATAACGATACAAGTTACAAGAAACTATTATAAAAAAACGCTTGCAATATAACCGTTATATCAAAATAAATTTCCTCCTACTCTTCTATTTATAGCTAATGTAATGTAAGCTAACTTATAGTGGCAAATTATTCTAAAAAAAAGGATGGTATACTTTAATTTGTAGGGAAAACAGCTATATATCACCGATAAATAGCATAATATCATGAAAACACTAATTTTTATGGGTTTTATAGCACTATTTCATAAGTAAAAACTACTTGGATATATTAAAAATAACGACCAGTTTACAAGAAACTATGAAAACGCTTGCAATTACCGCTTATTCACAATAAATAACCTCTTACTCTTCATTAATAGGCGTACTGTAAATGTAAGCTACTTATAGGGCAAATTATTCTAAAAAACGGATTTATACTTCAATGTAGGAAAACAGCTATATATCACCGATAAATAGCTAAATCATTAAAAACACTACATTTTATGGGTTTATATAAATATGATAAGTAAAAATTACTGTATATATACAATAACGCTACAGTTTACAACGAAACTATGAAAAACGCTGCAATATACCACAGTTAATACAATAAATTAATATTTTACTCTTCTAGTTCATAGCTTAATGTAATGTAAGGTACTTATAGGTGCAAATTATTCTAAAAAGAGGATTTTAACCTCAATTTGTAGAAAAACAGATATTCTAACACTGAAACTAGGTAAAATCATTGAAAAACACTACATTTTATGGGTTTATAGCAATATAATCAGTAAAACTACTTGTAGATATACAAATAAACGTACTAGTTTACAAGAAATATGAAAAACGGCTTGCAATATAACGTTATATCACAATAAATTTCCTCTACTATTCTATTTACTAGCTTAATGTAATGTAAGCTACTGATAGGGGCAAATTATCTAAAAAAGAGGATTGTATACTTCAATTGTAGGAAAACAAGCTATATATCACCGATAAATAGATAATATCATTGAAAAACCCTACATTTTATGGGTTTATAGCAATCTGATAAGTAAACTACTTGTATATATACAATAACGCTACAGTTTACAAGAAAACTATGAAAAACGCTTGCAATATACCGTGATATCACAATAAGCTAAACCTCTTACTATTCTATTTAATACAGCTTAATGTATGTAAGCCTACTTATAGGTGGCAAATATTTCTAAAAAGAGGATTATACTTCAATTTGTAGGAAAAAACAGCTATATATCACGATAAATAGCTAATTCATTGAAAACACTACATTTTATGGGTTTATAGCAATTCTGATAAGGAAAAACACTTGTATATATACAATAACGCTACAGTTTAAAAAGAAACTATGACAAACGCTTGCTATATACCTTTAATCCACAATAAATAACCTCGTACTCTTTCCATTTATTTAGCTTAATTAAGGTAAGTTAACTTATAGGGTGCAAAATTATTCTAAAAAAGGATTTTATACATCAATTTGTAGGAGAACAGCTATTAATCACCGACAAATAGCTGATACATGAAAAACACTACATTTATAGGTTTATAGCAATATGATAAGTAAAACTACTTGTATATATACAATAACGCTTACAGTTACAAGAAACTATGGACAAACGCTTGCAATATAAACGTTATATCACAATAAATAACCTCTTAATCTTTCTATTTAATAGCTTAATGTTAAGGTAAGCTACCTTATCAGGTGCAAAATTAATTCTAAAAATATAATTTTTATACTCAATTGTAGTAAGAACAGCTATATATCATGATAACTAGCTAATATCATTGAAACCCACACCATTATATGGGTTTTATAGCAATATGATAAGTAAAACTACTGTATATATTACAATAACGATACATATTACAAGAAAAAGCTATGAAAAACGCTTGGAATATACCGTCTATATCACAATAAATTCCTCTTACTCTTCTATTTATTAGCTTAATGAATGTAAGCTACTTATAGGTGCAAATTATTCTAAAAGAGGATTTTATCTTCAATTTGTCGGAAAACAGCTATATATCAGGGATAACTAGTAAAAATCAATTGGAAAACACTAATTTTATGGCTTTATAGCAATATAATAAGTAAACACTACTTGTTACTATACATAACGCTACAGTTGACAAGAACTATGAAAAAAAACGCTTGGTATATACCTTATATCACAATAAATAACCTCTTACTCTTCCAATTTATAGCTTAAGTAATGTAGTACTTATAGGTGCAAAGTATTCTAAAAAAAAGTTTTATACTTCAATTTGTAGGAAAACAGCTATATATCACCGACAAATAGCTAATATCATTGAAAACACTACATTTATAGGTTTATAGCAATATGATAAAGTAAAACTACTGATATATACAATAACGCCTACATTTTACAAGAAACTATGACAAACGCTTGCAATATACCGCTATATCACAAAATAACCTCTTACTCTTCTATTTATTAGGATAATGTAATATAAGCTATTATAGGTGCAAATATCTAAAAAAAAGGATTGTATACTTCAATTTGTAGGAAAACAGCTATATATCACCGATAAATATTAATATCATTGAAAACACTACATTTTATGGGTTTATAGCACATTTGATTAGTAAAAAACTACTTGTATATATCAATACGCTACAGTTTACAAGAAACTAGAAAAAACGCTTGCCATATTACGTTATATCACAATAATAAACCGCTTACTCTTCTATTTATAGCTTAATGTAATGTAAGCTACTTAAGGTGCAAATTTATTCTAAAAAAAGATTTTATACCTCAATTTGTAGGAAAACCGCCGATATATCCACTGATAACAGCTAATATATTGAAAACACTACATTATATGGGTGTATAGCAATATGATAAAAAAACTACTGTATATAGACAATAACGCTACAGTTACAAGAAACTATGAAAAAAACGCTTGCAATATACCGTTATCTCACAATAAATTTCCTCTTACTCTTCTATTTATTAGCTTAATGTACATGTAAGCTACTTATAGGTGAAATTATTCTAGAAAGAGGATTTTATACTCAATTTGTAGGAAAACAGCTATATATCACCGATAATTAGCTAATATCATATGAAAACACTACATTTTAGGGTCTATAGCAATATAATAAGTAAAAACTTACTTGTCTATATACAATAAACGCTACAGTTTAGAAGAAACTATGAAAAACGCTTGCAATACCGTTATATCACAAAAATAACCTCTTACTTTCTATTAATAGCTTAATGTACTGTAGCTACTATAGGTGCAAATATCTAAAGAGGAGTTATACTTCAATTGTAGAAAACGCTATATATCACGATAATTAGATAATCATTGAAAACGACAGTTTAGGGGTATATAGCAATATAAAAGTAAACTACTTGTCATATACAATAAAACGCCTACATTTTAGAAGAAAACTATGAAAAACGCTTGAAATATACCGTTATCACATAAATACCTCTTATATTCTATTTAATAGCTTAATGTAATGAAAGCTCTTATAGGTGCAAATTATCTTAAAAAAAGGGGATGGGATACTTCAATTTGTAGGAAAACAGCTATATATCATGATAACTAGCTAAAATTCATTCAAAATACACATTTATGGGTTTATAGCAATATAATAAGTAAAACTACTGGTAATATACAATAACGCTGCAGTTTAGAAGGAAACTATGAAAAAACGTTGCAATAAACCGTTATATCACAATATATAACCTCTAAACTCTTATTTCATAGCTTAATGTATGTAAGCTAACTTATAGGTGCAAATTATTCTAAAAAGAGATGTATACTTAGATTGTAGGAAAACAGCTATATATCACCGCTAAATAGCTAATATCATTGAAAACACTACATTTTATGGGTTTTTATAGCAATATGATAAGTTAAAACTACTTGTATATATACAATAACGCAACAGTTTACAAGAAAACTATGACAAACGCTTGCTTATTACCGTTATCTCACAATAACTAACCTCCTACTCTTCTATTTAATAGCTTAGTAATGTAGATACTATAGGTGCAAATTATTCTTAAAAGATTTTCTATTTCAATTTGTAGGAAAAAGCTATATATCACCGATAAATAGCTAATATCTTTGGAAAACCACAATTTTAGGGTTTTATAAGGCAAATATAATAAGAAACTTACTTGTATATATACCAATAACGCTACGTTTCCAAGAACCTATTCAAAAAACGCTTGCAATATACCGTTATATAACATAAATACCTATTGTTTTATTAATAGCTTAATGTTAATGTAAGTACTTATAGGTGCAAATTATTCTAGAAAGAGGATTTTATACTTCAATTTGTAGGAAAACAGCTATATATCACCGATAAAGCAGCTAATATCATTGAAAACAACTACATTTATGGGTTTATAGCAATATAATAAGTAAAAACTACTTTTATTATATACAATAAACGCTCAGTTAGAAGAAACTATGGGGAAAAACGCTTTGCAATATAGTTATACCACCAATAAATAAACCTCTAAATCTTCTATTTAATAGCTTAAGTAATGTAAGCTACTATAGGTGCAAATTATTCTAAAAAGAGGTTTATTACTTCAATTTGTAGGAAAACAACTAACAGCTATATATCACCGATAAAAAGCTATATCACGTGAAAACACTACATTTATGGGTTTTATAGCAATATGATAAGTCAAACACTTGTAATGACAATAAACGCTACAGTTACAAGAAACTATGAAAAAAGCGTGGCTATACCGTTATATCCAAAATAAATTTCCTCCTATTTCTATTTATAGCTTTAATGTAATGTAAGCTACTTCTAGGTGCAAATATTTCTAAAAAGAGGATTTTATACTGCCGATTTGTAGAAAACAGCTATATATCACCGATAATAGCTAATATAATGAAAACACTACATTTTATGGCGTTGATACAATATGATTAGTAAAATACTTGTATATATACAATAACGCTACAGTTTACCAAAGAAACATGAAAAACGCGCTATATACCGTTTATATCACAATAAATAACCACTTACTCTTCTTATTTAATAGCTTAATGTAATGTAGCTACTTATAGGTGCAAATTATTTCTAAAAAGGATTTTATATTCAATTTGTAGGAAAAAGCTATATATCACGAATAAATAGCTTAACATTGAAAACACTACATTTTATGGGTTTATAGCAATGATAAGTAATTACTTGCATATTATACAATAACGTTACAGTTTACAAGAAACAACTATGAAAAAACGCTTGCAATTATACCGTTATATCACAATAAATACCCTATTACTCTTCTATTTAATAGGCTTAATGTAATGTAAGCTACTTATAGGATGCAATTTATTCTAAAAAGAGGATTTTATACTTTCAATTGTAGGAAAAACAGCTATATATCACGATAAATAGCTAATATCATTGAAAACAATACATTTATGGGTTTATAGCAATATAATAAGTAAAACTACTTGTATATATACAATAACGCTACAGTTTAGAAGAAACTATGAAAACGCGTGCAATATACCGTTATCCACAATAAATAACTCGTATCTTCTATTTAATACCTTAAATGTAATGTAAGCTACTTATAGGTGCAATATTATCTAAAAAAGAGGATTTTATACTTCAATTTGTAGGAAAACAGCTATATAATCACCGATAAAGACGCTATATCATTGAAAACCATACATTTATGGGTTTATAGCAATATAAGGAAAGTAAAAATACTTGTATATATACAATAACGCTACAGTTTGAGAATATGAAAAACGCAAAGCATATACGTTATATCACAATAAATAACCTCTTACTCTTTATTTAATAGCGTAATGTAATGTAAGCTACTTATAGTGCAAATTATTCTTAAAGAGTATTTTATACTTCAATTTGTAGAGAAACAGCTATATATCACCGATAGATAGCTTAATATCATTATAACACTACATTTATGGGTTTATAGCAATATAATAAGTAAAATACTTGTATATATACAATACGATACAGTTACAAGGAAACCTATGAAAAAACGCTTGCAATATATCGTTATATCACAATACATAACCTCTTACTCTTCTATTTAATAGGCTTAAGTAATGTAAAGCTATTTATAGGTGCAAATTATTCTAAAAAGAGTATTTTATACTGCAAAATTTGTAGGAAAACAGCTCTATATCACCGATAAATAGCTATATCATTGAAAACACTACATTTTATGGGTTGTATAGCCAATATAATAGTAAAAACTACTTGGATATATACAATAACGCTACAGTTAGAAGAAACTATGGAAAAACGCAAGACAAGTATACCGTTATCTCTCAATAAATAACCTCTAATCTTTTATTTAATAGCTAATGTAATGTAAGCTACTTATAGTGCAAATTATTCTCAAAGGAGGATTTTATACTTCAAATTTGTAGGAAAACAGCATATATCACCGATAAAATAGCTAATATCATTGAAAACACTACATTTATGGGTTTTATAGCAATCTGATAAAGTAAAAACTACTTGTTATATACAATAAAGCTACAGTTTACAAGAAACTATGAAAAAACCGCTTGCTATATACCGTTATATCACAATAAATAACCTCCTACTCTTCTATTTAATAGCTTAATGTAATGTAAGCACTTATAGGTGCCAAATTATTCTAAAAAGGATTTTTATTTCAATTTGTAGGAAAACAGCTATATATCACCGTATAATTAGCCTAATATCTTTGAAAACACTACATTTTATGGGTTTATAGCAATATAATAAGTAAACTTACTTGTATATAACAAAACGCTACAGTTACAAGAAACTATGACAAAACGCTTGCAATATACCGTTATATCACAATAAATAACCCTATTACTCGTCTATTTAATAGCTTAATGTAATGAAGCTACTTATTAGGTGCAAATTCTTCTAGAAAGCGGATTTTATATTCAATTTTTTTTTTTTTTTTTTTTTTTATGAAAGACAGTATATCTCACGATAAATAGCTAATATCATTGAAAAACACTACATTTATGGGTTTATAGCAATATAATAAGTAAAAACTACTTGTATATACCAATAACGCTACAGTTAGAAAGAAACTATGAAAAACGCTGAAATATACCTTTTACCACAAAAATAACCTCTTAATCTTCTATTTTAATAGCTTAATGTAATGTAAGTACTTATAGGTGCAAATTATTCTAAAAAGAGGATTTATACTTCAATTTGTAGGAAAACAGCTATATATCACGATAAATAGCTAATATCATGAAAAAACACTACATTTTATGGGTTTATAGCAATATGATAAGTTAAAACTACTTGTATATATACAATAACGCTACAGTTTACAAGAAACTATGAAAAAACGCTTGCAATATACCGTTATATAACAATAAAATCCCCTACGCTTCGTATTTAATAGCTTAATGTAATGTAAGTACTTATAGGTGCAATATTCTAAAAAGAGGATTTTATACCTAAATTTGTAGGAAAACAGATATATAACACTGATAACTAGGTAAAATCTTTAAAAACCTACATTTAGGGTTTATAAAAATAAAACAGTAAAATACTTGTATATATACAAAAAACGCTACAGTTTACAAGAACTATTAAAAAACGTTTGCAATATACCGTTATACAAATAAATTTCCTCCTACTCTTCTATTTACTAGCTTAATTAAATGAAGCTACTTTATAGGGGCAAATTATTCAAAAAAAGGAGGGTATATTTTAAATTTTGTGGAAACACTATATATCACCGTAAAAGTAATACATTGAAACAAAATTTTTTTATGGTTTTTATAGCAATATCTAAGAAAAATACTTGTATATATAAAATAACGGTACAGTTTACAAAAAACTATGAAAAACGTTGAATATACCGTTATATCAAAAAAAAAAAAAAAAAAAAAACCTCTTACCTTCTTTTTAAAATAGCGTAATGTAATGTAAGTATTTATAGGTGCAAATTATTCAAAAAAAAAGGATTTTATATTCAATTTTGGGAAAA
>JACEEZ010012489.1:37500-105246 GCA_016584305.1 Chionoecetes opilio | reverse complement strand
CAAAAAATGATCAATTTGTTCGTACTCGAGCGATAAGCATTAAATTGCTATCTTAGACTTCAGAATCAGGATGCATACAGCTTACTGAAAAAAATGAACTTTTTTAAGTATAGATCGTGCAATATTCTCCATTGATATAAAATATTAGCGGAGGAAAATCATAGACCACTGATTAACCTGGACGACCCCTGGCTTTTCGAGTTGTTTGAAATTGCGGGGCTGCATAGGGGCCTGCGGGGCGCCCGACAAAGAGATATAGTGGTCTATGGACTATCATATAGACTGGTTTATCAGTATATATGATATACTGTAATCTTCGTAAATGTTTGTACTATAATATTATCAAATAAAAAACAGTAAAACACGCTAAAGAAATGCCATTACGACACTTTGAAGAAATATAAATGAACTTGATATTCACTTCAACTCTTCGCCATTTAAAACTTTGCGAGTCAACTTTTATCATGAAGGGTATCATCAATAGAAGCGCAATTATATTAGCTTTCCATTACTATATTTCGTTATCTGATAAATTAATTAGAACCATGCATAAATCAACGTTAAATAAATAAATAAAATAATTATATAATCAATCGGGTAATTTTCCCGATTGATGATGTTATTTATTTACTTATATATTTCGTTTTCTGATAAATGAATTAGCACCATGTATAAATTAGCGTTAACTAAATAAATAACCTCATCAATCGGGAAAATTACCCGATTGATGATTTTATTTATTTATTTAACGCTAATTTATGCATGGTTCTAATTAATTTATCAGATAACGAAATATAGCAATGGAAAGCTAATAAAATTGCTCTTCTATTGATACCCTTCATGATAAAAGTCGACTCGCAAAATTTTAAATGGCGAAGAGTTGAAGTGCATGCATATTTTTTCAGTCTCGTAATGGCATTTCTTTACCGTGTTTTACTGTTTTTTATTTGATAATATTTTAGAACAAACATTTACGAAGATGACAGTATATCATATATACTGATAAACCAGTCTATATGATGCGTATATATATATATATATATATATATATATATATATATATATATATATATATATATATATATATATATATATATGAATCCGAGCGGCCCTCCGACTTCAGGGCAAGTTCAGGCCCATGTGCAGCAGGCCGATATTCCGTGCGCAGTCCAGGTATACAGTGGTCTATGGATAGATAGATGTATGGTGCATCAATAAGCTGCTGGTCCATTGAACGGCACAAGGAGGCGCTAAATATAAAAAAAACTGTTATATCTAAATATCTGTATTAGCAAAAAAGAAACGGATAGATGCTTAGGGTAGATCTCGTTGAGCTTAACAAAAAGTATTCATATATTTTTGGTCTAGGGTCAATAGTTTTCATAGTATAAAATTGGGTAACGCAAATAAAATGTCGCCTCCGTGGTGCAGTGGCTAGCGTGCCTGGCTACGATCTGCGGGCACCTGGTTCGATCCCGGGCCAGGGCAAGTCGGTGACCAGCCTACCCAGCTGTTCTTCCCTCTTCGGGGGTTGATAAATGGGTACCTGGGGTTACCTGGGAAGGTAACTGTGGTAACCCGGGAGGAACACTAGCCCTGTGTCCCGGGGTAAACGGGTCATCACCCACCACAGGCTCTAAGGGCTAATGTTTTTACCACGGAGATGAGCACCCAGCATGCCACACGCAAGCTGAGTTTGTATGCTCCCATCTTTACCTTTTTAATAAAGGGAGTGTTCTGAAATTTTTAAGCTGCCAAAAAGTTGGTAGAGTTTATTGTCCTACAGACGTAAAAATGATCTCAATACCAATTGTACACTTGCGTAAGAAACAATAGTATATTGTTCTATTTTCTTTTTTTCAACCGACAACCCTGCCAGTCAAAAGAACAGTTTGAAGTTTTTCAGACAGTTTTTTCAGTGTTTGACGACGACTCCACAGCATACCATGTGAACTAGTCGGCAGTTGAAAATGATTCAGGGCTTGGAATGACACTTGTGGATAAAATGGCCTATTTTTGCACAATTGTGACAAAAGCATTAAGCCCTCGAAGTGTGCTTAATGAGGGCAAGGAGTTCAAAAGATGCCTTTGCTTTATTCAAAGCAGCACACGGGACGACTTGGCAATATGTAGAATCATGGAAAGCGTGCGGAGTGGCAACTATGCAATCACAGGAACTTCCGCACTGTACTTTCGTGCCAACACTAGGGAAAAGGGAGGATCAAGTGGACGTGACTAAAATGCATATCAAAAATGTCCACATACTCCCTCAAAGAGCAGCATCTTACACTGGAGAGGATATGCAATGGCTAAAACCTAGCAGGTGTGCACCAACAAACTGACACAGGATTTGGCAAACGAATACCCCACACCCTGACAGGAAGGATGTTGGGAGATATGTGGGTGAAAACCTTGACAAGTACCTTAAGCTTCCACAATGCGGAAGGTCTCCCTTAAATTAACTAAACAAAAAACGACACAACCACCTGCAGAATGTCAAGTAGAAAGCGAAGCAGAGGGGACCAAGAGAGGGAAAGGGCGGAGTTGTGAAAACCTCTGTTGACCCGGACAGGAAAACAAGAGCATCAAGCGAACCAAGCGGGCCCCATGGAGCCCGAAATGTCCTTGGAGGAGCACGATGGTTGGAGACGAAAAACTCAGGAATGATGGTCCTGTGCGCAACCCCCAGTGCCAAACCCCGTAAATACACAAAAGTGGAGCTTGCAGGAATCGAGATGAGCATGTGCTTCAAGTCCGGGGGAGGAAATCCTTCTGGTGATTTACACTGAAAGAATGTTCCCTGTTGGGCTGCCGACAAAGGGAGTGGAGTTACGACATAGCAGGATTCATGAAGTGAAACCCTGTTTGCAATATTATTCTATGATCTCGATATCTGTTTAAGGCAGGAGAATTGAGTGATCACTTGCAAAACAAACAGAATCCAAACTTCTGTCACTTATGTAACTGGGAAATTTTAACTCTTCTTTAATTTAAATTTGGCAATTAATAAAAACTGACACCAACACAGATCCAACATAATCAATACAACCACCATGTTTGACTGCACAGAGCCACCAGACGCTCCAGAACCACAGTATGTTTTACAGGAGGCAGACCGAGTCACAGCAGCCATCTGACAATATCCCATCTGACAAGCCTGGGAGAAGGCTGCCCTTTTGATCTTGCTGGGTTCTTCAAGAAGAATGGGTCCTACAGGATGGGACAGCATCATGCACTCTCAAGACAGTATGCCAAACTGGCTTACAAAGATTTGGAAGACAAGAACACAAAGAGAGAGCTAGACATGGACATCCTGAGAGCTGCAAATGATGCTACAAGGTAGGATCACTCAAACTGTCAGGCTGTGGATTTTGGCCTGCCTGTGACTAGCTTGGGCAAGCTCCCCATTATACAGAAAACTCTTTTTCTATTCGAGCCCCATGGCATAAAGATTAATGAACTTTCTAACCCAACAGACAAGAGTAATAGAATAGAATACACTTTTCAGTTGTTTTCTGTCACATTTGGAATTTCCATGGAGAGTACTGTGATTCAAAACATGGGAGGAGAGAGTTGTGATGACGTGGCTGATGATGTTAGCCTTCCAAGACTCATAAATAGGACTAATGGATTGCTTGCATGTTCTCCTACCTCATGATGAGAGTGTCATCTGACCTTTTCCAGTATGTTTCGCAGATGGTGGTGGATGGAATTGAGACAGTGATTCTTCTTGGAGATGAGGCCTATGACACCTGAAATTCTCTTCACGCAGCTGCAGTGGGGAAAATCCTGAAAAATTGATGGTGTGTATCAAAAATCGCCTGTTTGAGGAGGTAACACAGAGCTTTCTGAATGCCCTTAGGGATTTCTACAGGGAGGTTGCTTCAGATGAAGAAGCTATGAGAGTCCTGACTCTGTGTGGGAGGGCTAAGTTGCTTTACATATCCTGTCTAGCCATAGAAGCTTCAAGAAAAATGTGACGGACACGTCCTGGAGTTCAATGCTGACAAGAGAGGGAGGCAACCTTGCTCTTCTATTACTTTCGGCGGACCTTCTGCTACAAATACTAAGAAAGACATTAAGAGTGGACTCACTACGCCATCCGTTGGAAAGAATCCCTGGAACCATGCAGCTGAGTATTGAATCAGGTTCCTGGAAGGAGACAGAGCAGACAAGTGGGAATGGAGGACTTCAAGATATAGGAGCTCCAAAAAGTCTTTGAGTTGAACACTAAAAGGGGATGGAGACAGATCTCCTGTCTGACAAGGCCATAGCAGTTGGTCTAGAGGTCATGGCCAAGAGAATACGGCCACAAGAGTACATAAGCTCAGGATATGGTGCAGGAGTGATTTCCAGGGACTGTACAAAAACAGAAGTACTGCTATTGAAAACATATAAAGAGAGAAAAGAAAGTCAATGTAGCTGAGGAGCCATACCTTCCTCAAGGCAGGGACCCCAACTCACTTCATGGCAGTTATGGTTCTAAAGGAGAGGGAAGATTGGAACCAGATTCAAAGGACGTTTCTTTACAAAACAGACTATGGTCGAAGGACATACCAGCTTCTAATAGGAGGAGAACATGAAGCAGCCCTCTTTCATATATTACTATGAATCTTATGCTTTGTATCTGGTGATGCCCTTATGAAATACTGTCTGAACCAGTCAGCTATGGTGAAACAGCAAAAGTGAGTGTAGCTTCTCTAAGTGGTGCCGACCAGAGGCTGGGTCTTATAGGCCTGTGCTAACGAGTTAGACAGCTTATGGATCATCACCTCTCTACACTGAAGCCCACCTGTATGCCTCAAAAAAGTATGGTGGTTCGTTCAAGACTCTGCCCGGGTACCAGAGCAGTGTGCCTATGGTATTCCAAGGTACGGTCCAAGTGCAGGCCCGGGTTGCCACAGCATGGGGGAGGGTATGTATCAGAACTTTTGGACAGTGGTGACTGGTTGTGGAATTATGGGCGCAGATGTTCCAGACGGCAGGCTAGATTGCAGATTATGGGTTCAGGGGACACCCAATTTTTAAGCTGCCCTATACCCCAAGAAATGGGCCCTCGAGAGGTCCAGAGGTTCGCTGCTAGAGGGTCTTAATGAGTTTCAAGGAAGCATATCTACCTATCAAGTTAGAAGAAACTTTGTATCTGCGACAATACATGGAGTATGGCGTACAAGCTACCTCACGGGCAAAAGATTCCTCAAGGTCTTAAAAAGGACATCACGTATTGGAACAGAGTCACAGGAAACATTCATCAGTAAAACACAAAGATGCGTGGAATCTTGCCCTACTGGCTTGGCAAACTGCATCAGAGTGTGGCACTCCAGCCTTTGCATATGCTGTGGCATGTATAGAAGCAGGTCCTGCTTTGCAATCCAGGGGCTTCCATATGGATGGAAGACGGCGTCTAGAAGACTGTCCTAGAGACCTGTGGCGGAGGGTGGCCTATGCTGCCCCTGCTCGGGTGTGTGTGTGGCACTGATCTATATAACATGGATCGCGGAACTGGGCTAGCTGTGGCCGAGATACTGGTCACCAGCCGCCATCTTGTCATAACCAAAACAAATGCATGGGCCGGCCAGACAGTGGCTGGGTGTTGGCTGCTGGCATGTGATAGCCTATAGTACCACCTACTACTACTATTAACACCTACTACTACTATTTACTATTACCAAACCTACTCTACTATTTATCACCTACAACTACTATTAACACCTTCTACTACTACTACTAAACTTCCAACCTAGTGCATCGTCGAAACGTTCCAAGTCATTTATTTACGGTGATACACAGACAACAGGTGTGTTGCAAAGGCCTTTACAGGTGTGTTAGTGACAGGTGTTTGCGAGGCCGTACGGTGTGTATGACAGGTGTGTTGCGGGGCCGTACAGTGTGTAGTGACAGGTGTGTTGCGAGGCCTTTACAGGTGTGTAGTGACAGGTGTCTTGCGAGGCCGTACAGGTGTGTAGTGAACAGGTGTGTGCGAGGCCGTACAGGTGTGTAGTGACAGGTGTGTTGCGAGGCCGTACAGTTATGTAGTGACAGGTGTGGTGTATGTGGTAAAGCGAGAGGCTAAGAGTGCAGTGTTAGCCCCCGAGTGTGTGTGTGTCTGACCTAATGAGCGAACGCGCAGTTTCTCTGTCCACTATAACGGCGCCAGCCCCGAAACCGCCGCGGCCACGGGTACGGCGCGAGCCACAGTGGTCCATAGAAGCTACTCTCGGGGATTACAGGAAGTTTAAATTAATCAAAAACCTTTGGCCTAATCAAAAAACCTTTCATAATTAGGTATATTGAATTGAAAAGTAGTTAGTTTCGTACACTGATTTTGAGTATTTCGTACATACCTGGGGGTCGTTTCGTACTCTAGTAGTCAAGTCAACTCTGAGCTGAGTGTACGAAACGACTATGGTTTCATATAGACTACGAAACAACTTTTGGAAATATGGACGAGAGTTTTGCGGTCGTTTTAAAGAGACATCAACTATTTTTTTTTTGGGCCTACAAAGGTGGTTGTTGCAATGGAGATAGTTTTATTTTGCGCAACCCCCCCCCCAAAAAAAAATAATAATAATTTTAATGAAACCTAACCTAACCTTAGTTTAATGAAACCTAACCAAACCCTTATAGGTTTTAATAAAACCTAAACCTAGCTAACCTTAAAGGTTTTAATGAAACCTAACCTAACCTTATAGGTTGTAATGAAACCTAAACCTAACTTTAACCACAAAGGTATACTTTTTTTTCTTTCTTTTTCTTCGCAAAATAAAGCTATTTCCATTAGAACAAGCACCGCTTATTAGGAAGCGCTATGATCATTTGTATCATAACCACACTCAGGTCTGCTTCCGTTCCCCATAATTTTTTAACAAAGTAAAAAAAAATATACTTATATCTATTTTCTACTTATATAAAAAAAAGTATACCATATCCACCTTTATTTTTTTTTTAACTAGCAGTTGGATGACTGGAGTGGGTAGATGGATTAAGAGTGGATGGGCTGGGTGGGGAGTGGGTGTGGGTGTGGGGTGTGTGTGGGTGTGGGTGTGGGTGTCTGGGTGTGTGTGGGTGTGTGTGTGGGTTTTGTGTTTGGGTGTGTGGGGGTTGTGTGGGTGGTGTGGGTGTGGTGGGTGGTGGGTGTGTGGTGGGGTGTGTGTGTGTGTGTGTGTGGGGGGTGCGTGTGTGTGTGTGTGGTGTTACTCACAGGTGGAAAGATTTGCCACTTCCAGGTCCTGGTCTGTTTTTTACAGGACATAGCAGCACAGCTTGGCATGACGAGGCGATAACACAGCCAGACAGCAAACACAGCTTGGCATGACGAGGCGATAACACAGCCAGACAGCAACGCGAGCCGCAGAAACAAGGCTTTGTTTTGGTTACGGCAAGATGGCGGACAGTTGGAACCAGTGCTGAGCCAGGCTTCCGCGATCCATGTTATATAGATCAGTGGTGTGTGGGGGGGGGGGGATGGTTGAGAACCATCGGGGGGCTACTTCCTGGAGGGCCCCCTCTAAAGTGTGCAGGTGTTTGGGGGTAGGGGAGCGAAGCAATCACAACCAGCTGGGGGTTTCGGGGAAATGTTTTGGAAAATGAACATATTTTGGTGCATTTTGACACTTTCTGAGACTTCTTTCAATGCCCATAAATCCTTTTTAATCCGAATTATTTTCAGCACTGATTGAGTGCTGAATTATTTTCAGCACTGCAGATCAGCACTGATTGAGTGATGCATCGGGGGCCCCTCTCTCTTGGGGGCCCGGGGGCGATTTCAAATAGCCCCCCCTCGCCCCCCCCCCCTAGCTACGCCACTGGTCTCTTGATCTATATGAAGGTACTCTAGCCGGGGCTAAACGCCTCCCTCTATTTTGTCCTATGTAAAGTCTACCGCCAATCAGCTGGTGTAGCAGTCAGCTGGTGTGGCAGTCAGCTGGCGTGGCAGTCAGCCGGTGTGCCAATCAGCTGGCGTGGCAGTCAGCGCCATCGCTCTGCGCGCACAGGCACTAGTGGCAGCAACATGGAGCATAGTGCACATTACTGGCCGCAGGAAGACATTTCTTGTTTTAGCAGCATTGCACGTAAGTTTTCATTGCTTTGGGGTTACCTAGATAAAGAATAATAACTGTAGCGTTTGCTTTAGGGTTATGGTGGGTATTAAGAGTGTGTGTTGTGTGTGTTGACAAGGCTGACAGGGCTACATTGTTTGTCCATTGTCGAACCAGCACATGTAGGTCTCACAGCCTCTTGTAGCTTCCTTATGTTCTTATGTTAGGATGCTATGGAGTATAGGATGTCTAGAATCAGTGGTTCCCAACCTTTGTTCTGTCGTTTCCCCCTTCAACCAGCCTGATTTTCCCCTTCATGTGAAAAAAAGTAGCCTAAACACAAAATTTACTTGCTTAATAACACAAGTATATAGACACTATCTTCTACAGTATATCTATATATATATATACTTGACGAAAAGTCAATAGCCGTATTCTAAGACTTTTTTTCTGTCGACTAAATGCTAGTAATTTAGATGTCCCTCAGGATAAATTTCCCCTTTAGAATCCTGAAATTTACCCCCAGGGGGAAATTTCCCCCAGGTTTGGAAATACTGGTCTAGATGACATAGCCCTGTATTATACCCTGATGTGGGGTGATTGATGTGCCACTGATTATATACCCTGTAGTGGGCCAATAATTTTGAGCTAAAATCGACCCCCTTCGTAAATCGTCCCGCGGAAGATTATTTTAAACCTAAATAACTCTACAAAACCTAACACAAACCTATCCTATACCTAACCTAACCTAAACCAGACGGTATTATTCCAGATGAACACCGAATTCACTCTGGTGGACGAAACTATTTTTTTCTGGTGAGTTTTGATGTTTTGATTAATCTGCTAAAGGTTTCAGTCGCAAATGGTTTTTTTGTTTGTTTGTTTTGTTCGGTAAAGGTTAGGTTAGGTAAATGTTAGGTTAGGTAAATGTTAGGTTAGGTAAAGGTTAGGTTAGGTAAAGGTTAGGTTAGGTAAAGGTTAGGTTAGGTAAATGTTAGGTTAGGTAAATGTTAGGGTAGGTTAGGTAAAGGTTAGGTTAGGTAAATGTTAGGTTAGGTAAAGGTTAGGTTAGGTAAATGTTAGGTTAGGTAAATGTTAGGTTAGGTAAAGGTTAGGTTAGGTAAAGGTTAGGTTAGGTAAATGTTAGGTTAGGTAAAGGTTAGGTTAGGTAAATGCTAGGTTAGGTAAATGTTAGGTTAGGTAAATGTTAGGTTAGGTAAAGGTTAGGTTAGGTTTATGGTTAAAGGTTAGGAAAAGGTTAGGGTTAGGTATAGGTTAGGTTTCGGGTTTGGTTTCCCCGGTTAGGAAAAAGGTTGGGTTTTAGGTAAATTTTAGATTGGGTTTATGGGTTTTTCGGTTAAGTTTAATTTTTTTTTTTAGTAAATTTATGTTGGAAAAAATATATATTTTTGGGGACAGAAAGGGTTTGGGAAAGTTAAATTAAAAACATAAAAAACTTACCAGAAAAAAATGTTTCGTCCCCCAAAAGGGGAAGTTCGGTGTTCATCTGGAAATTTCCCAAACCCCAAAACCTAAACAAAACAAAATAAACTTACATTCAACCTAAAAAAAGGGGAACAAATTTACCCGGGGGGCCCTTTTTTTACCCCCAAAAAAACCTAGGCCTCCCAGGGGGGGTTTTTAAACCCGTAGGCTATGGGGGGGCGGGAAACGCCTCTTGGGGCTTTTTTTTCAAAGTCCATTTTATTTGTCAAACAGGAAATTTACCAGAAAGGTACTAGACATAATTTTTGGGGATAGGGATTGATAGGAGTTTTTATTCCCCTGGTGGGGGCCCCCGCGAGCTGGCTCGCGTCGCCATTTTTCCCACCCTCTCGTACGAGCTTGCCCTTTATTACCGAACTTTGGGAAAAGCTGGGATTTTCACACACCACAAAACCACCCCCCCCTTGCTAAGGGGGCCAGTAACCGCCCAAATTTTGTGGTGTGTGTGTGTGGGTGTGTGTGTGTGTGTGTGTGTGTGTTTGTGTAAACTGTGTATTGTGTGGACTGTGTGTAGTTTTAAAACGGCCAAAATTTCTACATTTTTTTCCCAGGCCCAGAAAGTGTAGGTCTCACAGCCTCTTGTAGCTTTCTTATTTCGATAGGGGGGGCATTTTACCAAACCCTTCCCCAAACCCCCTTTCCAAAAAAAAAAAAAAATTTTAAAACCTTTGCTATAAAAAATCTTTTTATTTTTCGAGCCTTAAAATTACAAAAAGTAACTGAAATTCCCAAATTTAGTGAGTGGAAAAGGATACAAAAACAGGTCATAGTTTAAAAATATTCTTATATTCCAAAAAATTATCTAATTTCACCAAAATTAAAAGGGAAATTAGGGTTTTTGGGTTTTAAAAGGGCCAGGGAATAACGGACTTTTGGTTTTATTTTACACCCCTTTTAAATTCATCAGTTTTATTAGAGTTTGGGTCCTCACCTTTAGTAAGCATTAGTCAAACCCTTTTTTATTTTTTCTAGGTGAAAGAGGGGACAGAGCCCCACCCCCGGGGCCCCTCCCGCACCGCCCCGCCCCAAGATAGTTCCCCCCTAGTTTGTTTTTGAGCACACCACACACGCCCCCTTTGCTCTTGCTGACCAACTCGGGGAATAAGTAAGTAGTTTTGGGGCTTTTTTAAATCTTTTCTTTTTTTAAAACCCTTTTAAACGGAAAAGATCTTTTCTTTGCCAAAAAAAAAAAATGGAAACTAGAAGAAAATAAAAAAAACTAAACCCTTAACGATAGTGAGGGGCGGTGTGGGTTTTTTGTGGGTGGTTTTTCACCATGGTCTTGTTTAAGCGGGGGGACTCGTGATCGCCAGCCGTCCCCCCTGTGGAATTAAAAGCTTAAAAGGGAAAAATTTAAAAAGGGAAAAATGAAAAGGAAATGAAAAAAAAATTAAAAAGGGAAAAACCCGGTTTTCAGGATATTTAAACCCCCTTGGGGCCCAGAACGAAATTTTCCCCTTGAAATTTGTGTACCTTTAAAGGACGTTTTTAGTGACTATAAGCAATTTTTTTAACCCTAGCCCTGTAGTATCCTTGTCCACTAATTTCCCTGGGTATATGTACTTTTCCCTTTTTTAATTGGTTTTTTTGGTTGGACAGCAAAAATTTTTCATAAAAAGGAAAAGTCGGGGCGTAAAGGGAGTTAAAGGACATCCGGTCAAGTTAAATATTTTGCCTTAAATTTATGATAAGGTCTGCAAAATTTTGGCCCGGGGTCTGCTCGAAAGCTCCCCAAAACGTCCCCCATTTTATTATTGTTTTTATTTTTGGGGAGTTTTAACCCCTTTCACCCCCAATCTTTCCCTTGCTAGTGAACGCGAGAAATTACTTAATAGGGGAAGAGAGGGAAAAAAACCACAAGTATCAAAAAGCAAAACGGGGAAAATTTTTCCTCCACGCCTCTTCCGAAAACGGGTTTTAGGCTTATATTTTAAGCCAGTGGAAAGTTGCCCAAAGTTCGAAACGAAGGGGAGAAGGGGAGCGAACTTTCGGGTTTTAGCATTTATAGCAAGGGACTCCCGGTGGAAACCCCACTGGGAGGTGCCTTACCCTTTCCCTTGTAAAGGTAGTTAAAAAGGTTTGTTAACTAGAGATGTAGACATGATTTACTGGGGTTTTTTTTGTTGACCGGGGAACAAATGACTTGTATTATTTGGGGGTCCCAAGGTAGGGGACTTTTGGGGGGAAAACCAGGGGGCCCAAGCGCCATAATGAGCAGGGGGGCCCAACCACAACTTTGTCACGCCAGCCGGTGGGACAAGGAGAAAAAAAGGGAAAATTTAAAAAAATAAGTAGGGGGAAAAACCTTTGGGAAGGGGGTTTAAAATACGTATACATTATATTGGGAAAACGACTTGAGAAATTACATGTGGTATCTTTAAGGGGAAAACATTTGGGGACTGAATTTCCCAAAAGTTAGAAATTATATTAGGATAACGACTTGAGCATTCATTTTCGTATCGTTAAGGGGGGTAACAGGCAAATGAATTTCCCAAAAAAAGATGAAAATTATATTAGGAAAACACGACTTGACATTACTGTGCTATCTTTAAAAGGGGTAACAGTGGGGACTAAAAGTTCCCAAAGTTAGAAAAATTTAATTTAGGATAGACCTTGAGCATTACATGTGGTATCTTTTGGGGTAACATGGGGCCGAATTTACCAAAAATAGTAAATTTTTATTGGGGAAAAACGTTTGGAGCATTAAAAGTGCGGTTCGCTAGGAGGGAAGGAAGACTTAATTTTAAGAAAACTTTAAATGTACACCATTTTGGGAAGTGAACGGTAAAGAGTTAAATATTTTTATAATTAAAATATATTAACGAGTTATCATTCATTTTCCCAAACATACATATTTTTTTAAAAATCTTTTTTTTTGTTAAATCCCCATATTTTTTCCCATTTTAATGTGGGGTGGTGGCAGCGGGAAAAAAAAGGACGGGTAGAGAAACCACTCCCAAGTGGGCACTACAAAATGGTAATTTAAGGGGGTAGAGGGTAAAAAGACCACTCTTTTTGGGTTTGCAGGGGTTTGGTTCCATTCGTTGGTTTCCACGACCCCGTGCTAACTAACTCGTTGTTGGTTTTTTGAATTGCCTTTTACCTAGTGATAAAAATATTACGTATGGTGTGACAGAGAAAGGGGTGTACATATAGGTGTAAGAGTAGCGTTGTGACTATGACTATTGCTCGGGCCCGGGGGAAGTAGATGATACAAACGTAACATTAGGCCCGGGTTACCCCCCGGGTAACATGACGCTGAAAAAAACTTAGTGATGGCCTGGAAAAGCCGGGAACGGATTTGTGAAAGGGAGCAACATGAAACCCTGCACACCCCCGACCCCCTGTTGAACATAAAATGATGTGGGGTAGCGCGTATGCGTGGTTTATGGGTTTATGTAGGGGTGCGGGGTATGGGGGGATGGGGGGTGATGTGACACTACATCCAGGGGGATGCGTGTGGAAAAAGATTCCGAGTGGAATGGATTTGGGAGGGGTGGGGAAAGTGGATGGAAAGATGAAAAGTGTGGTAAGGGGGGGTTGGATTTCCCCTTAACACTAAAGTAGGGCAAGTATGTAAAAAGGGGGCCCGGGAAGGGTTTTGGTTAGTACCTTACGGTTAGATTAACATTTGGAAGAGGGAAAAAGCTCAAAGTAGGGAACTAGACGCCCCCACAAGTGGGAAAATTTACGGGGTTTGGCAGTATAATACCAAACCCTTTGAAAAGGGTTTCGTTTTGAGTGGTAGTAATGGGGAGGGAATTTTTACCTAACACAACTTGAAAAGGAGGCCCTGAAGGAAAGTTTCTTATTATAATGAAAAGAAGTGTTAATCTCTCGTGAGAGAGAGATTAATTTTTAACTTTTTCTAGTGAGAGGAGAAAAGAAAAGGAGAAGGTTTCCCAGAAGAATGTGAAGGGTTTGAAATTTTTGCTTTAGAAAGGGGGCACACGATTGCACTGAAAAACTAAAACCCCTAGGTTGTCGTTAGACCCAAGGAAAGTGCTTTGGCTCTGAGCTTTGCCCCGTTTGGGGGGAATAGCGCAGGAGTTTTGTAAAAGCCTCGCAAAGGAAAGGTTTAGCCTTATCCCAAGTATTAGGGTATGGAGTAAATCCATTTGGGGTTTCCCTAGCACCTACGCCCAGGATTTGTGGGGGGAAAAGAAAAAACCATTTCGACTAGAGGGGGCGAAATCCAGTCGCGACTCTATGGGCTTCGGCCCCTTGGGCAAAAAAAGGAAAGTGAGAAGGGTTTTCCCTTTCAAGGGGGTGAAGGGGATTTTCATTAAAACGATTTTCCCCCAAAATGGTCAAATCTAATCTGGGTGAGGGAAGTTATAAGTTAAGAATACCCTAAATATTTAATTTTTTTGTAAATTTGTTGGAAAAAATTTGGGAAATTTCGGGATGAGAATATTTTTTTGGGGTATAAAAAAAATCCCAAGAAATTTATAGAAATTATTTTGTGATGTATATGATAATTTATTTTTATTTTTTGTTAGTTAAACAGGTAGGATGCTTGATGAAAGGGGGCTGAGGCATAAGGTTTTTTTTTTTGGGGGGGGAAAAGCTAAAGGAAAAGCGAGAATTCCTTAATGGGGAAAAGAGGGAAAAAACACAAGTATCAATAAGCTAAAAGGAAGGGGAAATTTTTCCCCCCCGCCTCATTCCCCGAACCTGGTTTGGGGTTTTTAAATTTTAAACCAGTGGGGTTTTTTTACCACGTAAACGAAACGAAATGAGAAGGGGGGGCTGAACTCAGGGTTTGGGATTTTGTAGCAGACGGACTCCCGGGGGGTAAGGCCCCCTGGGAGGTTACCTTTTCCTCCCCTTTTAAAGGGAAAGTTATAAAGGTTGTTAAAATAGAGATGTAGACATGACTTTCTGGGGATTTTTTTTTGTTGACCAGGACTAAAGACTTGTTTACTTTTGGGGCCCCAAAGGGAGGATGCTTTTTTGGGGACCAGGGGGGCCAAACGCTCATAAATGAGCAGAGGGGGCAACCACAACATGTTCCCCCGCCAGCCGTGTGGGGCAAGGAGAAAAGAAGGAAATTTAAAAAAAAAGGAGGGGGAAAAAGTTGGAAGTGGGTAGACTAGGATACATTAATTAGGGTAACGACTTGGGGCATTAAAATGTGGTTTTCGTTAAGGGGGAAAAATTTAGGGGCTGAAGTTTCCAAAGTTAGTAAATTATATTTTGGATAACGACTTGACCTTACATGTGCGTTTTCGGTAAGGGGGGAAAATGCGACTGAAGTTCCAAAAAATAGTAAAAATTTTATTAGGATAAAAGACGGGGCATTACTGTTGGGGGATCGGTTTTAAAGGGGAACAGTGAGACGGAAATTACCCAAAATTAGTAAAAAAATATTAAAATAAAAGACTTGAGCATTACATGTTCGTATCGCTAAGGGGTAAAAGTGCGACTGAAGTTACCAAAGATAGTAAATTATATTAGGATAACGACTTGAGCATTACACGTGCGTATCGTTTGGGAGGGAAGGAAGACTTAATATTAAGATAACTTATGAATGTACACCAGTTGGAAGTGAGACAGTAAAGAGTTGAATATATTATAATTAGAAATATATTAACGAGTATCATTCAGTTTCCACATACATATTTTTTTAAAATCTTTTATTTTTGTTCAATCACATATTTTTTCCCACTTAATGTGGGTGGTGGCAGCGGAGTAACCAGGACTGTAGAGTACACTCCCAAGGTGGGCACTACATAATGGTAACTAAGGAGTAGATGGTCAAAAGACCACTACACTAGTATATAAAATTGTATATTGTCGAGCCATAAAATTACAAGGAGTAACTAAATATACCAAATTAGTTAGTGGGCAAGGATACTAAACAGGTCATGGCTATAAAAACATTGGTTATATTCATCAAAAATATCTAATGGTGGTCAAATTACAATGGAAATTACGTTCTGGTCCTCAAGGGGTTAAAAGGAAGGATTCGTTCTCATCAAAAGGAGTATTTCTAACCCCTACAACAGCTGACGCAAATGAAAAATAACATTAGGACGATCCCCTAAAGGCAGATGTCATCCCTTTCCCTGCGGCTGTCCAATGATGAAGAGACAGAGCAAGGTTTATGCGATATACATATATGTGACCTGCAGAAAATAGGAAGGTAACATATGCGTGGAAAGACGGTTTTTTAAGGCAATCAGCAGAGAAACCCTTAAAACCCTGGATACATTTATTGAAAGTCACATCTGCACTGCCAACCCAACAACTGCTGGGGCCATTACTCCCTCACAGAACACAAGGGCACAGCTGCCACCACACATGTAACACACTGCCCACTACCACCACCACCACCCATTGCCACACAGGACACACTCCCACAGGCACGGGTACAACCACACTTGTCCACACAACACACCACCTCAAAAGTGGATCTTCATGTGCTGGGCAATATCACCCTTTGTCTTGAAACACTTGCAACAAATATCACACTTGAACTCCCGCAAGCCAGTGTGTCTAAAGGTGTGTGTGTTGAGTTTAGAAATGGTATAAAACCTTTTCCCACACTCAAGGCATTCATGATTTTTAACACCACTGTGTGTCAGGGTGTGTGTGGTGAGGGAACTCTTTGCAGTAAATCTTTTCCCACACTCTAAACATTCATAATTCATAACACCACTGTGCGTCAGGGTGTGTGAGGTGAGGTCATCCTTTCTAGCAAATCTTTTCCTACACTCTAAACATTCATAATTCTTGACACCACTGTGTGTCAGGGTATGTTTGGTGAGGTTACTCTTTTCAGTAAATCTTTTCCCACACTCTAAACATTCATAATTCTTGACACCACCCAGCAAACATTGTCATGACGGGCCGGCATCAAATTAGTGTCGGCAAATCACAAACGGCATATTGGCATTGAGTCGGCAAACCGTAATGAAGTTATCGGCCTGGCTGCGGACCGACAACTTGTGCGTACATGTTTGCACCCCGGGCCTGTGTCGGTTACGTTACGTTTCTGTGTCAGATCTGTGTCGGCAAACCGTAACCAAACTATTGCCACTACTGAGCCACAAACGGGCCGACATAGCATCTATATCGTGCCATAAGCGGGCCAACACAGTAACTGCATCGTGCCACAAGCAAGCCGATTTAGCATCCAAATAGTGCCATAAGCGGGCCTACACAGCAACTGAATCGTGCCACAAGCAGGCCGATTTAGCATCCAAATAGTGCCACAAGCAGGCCGACTTAGCATTTGAATAGTGCCACAAGCAGGCCGACTTAGCATTTGAATAGTGCCACAAGTGGGCCAATATAGCAACTGAATAGTGCCACAAGCAGGCCGATAAAGCAGCTGAATCGCTTTACCGTTCCTAATGCCGGTATAGCACGCCGACTAGTTACCCTGCCACGACTGCGCACGTACGACAGATGACATCACACAGGAAAACATTGACCACGCCTCCTGGACCAGAACATTATCGTCAGATTCGCTTATTTTACCTAAATGTCTACAAAACTTAACTCCAAACCCATCCAAAATTTAACCAAACCGGAATGAAACCTAAACCGAACGTTAACTTAACCAAAATTTAACCATTTATTTTTATAGGATAATAGCAAGGTATATTAGGTTACTTAAGTTTGATTAAGTTAAATTTAGGTTAAGTTAAGACTTGGTTTAGATTTGATTTAGGTTTGGTTAGGTTTAAGATAGGTTTGGGTTAAGTTTTGTAGACTTATTTAGGTTAAATAAGCGAATCTGATAATAATGTTCTGGTCCTGGAGGCGTGGCCAATGTTTTCCTGTGTGACGTCATCTGCAGCGTGTGCGTAGTCGTGGCAGGGTAGCTATCCCGGCAGGGCAGCTAGTTGGCGCGCTACACCGCCCCACTTTTAAATGAAAACAGATTTGTGAATGGAATAACCTGTTGCCAGGATTGAATGGTTTCTCAACTCTTACAGTATGAGCTAAGGACCAATATAGTGCAACAAAGAATAAAAATTATCACTATTACTTGAAATCAAGCCATAATCATCAGTTTCGGCTGCAGTATATCAGTCTTGCCTGTGGTTGAGGCAGTCTGGCACTGGCAGTCAGCAATCCAATTCACAATGTGTGCCCTAATACACCATCAGGCCGATGCTACAAGTATATATACTGTAAATGAAACTAAAGTAATTGTGTATATAAATATAATTTTCATAAAAATATAATCACTGTATTGTTACAAAAGTGGAAAAAAAGTCCAGACAAATGTGGTAAAATTTCTATTAATGAACAGACAAATAACGAAATAAATAAACAAATAAATACATGAATGAATAAATAAATAATGGACCCGTTTACTCTACTTGAGGTAAGGATTGATTTGACATCTTCAAGCCTCATATAGTTGGGCAGTGATGTTGATTTTTCTATGTGAACAGTATTTTTGATGATACAGCCAATTTAAGTACAGGAAAATGTATACGCTCTAAAACGACTGGCGCCATGTTGTGACGTCACTAGCTTAGACAACAGAGCAAAACAGCTGTGAAGCGGCCGCTACTATTATGTACTACCTACTAATACACCAACTTGCATTACCCCTACTACCGCAAGATGACCAGTAATCCTCCTTCAAGTGATGTAGTAGGTATTCACTGTGTTTGTGAATATGTAAGTTGTAGTTTATAAGGAAAAAGTGGATAGACAGAGATAAGTGGCCCGTGACACCTGACAAGTGATGACTTCTGGGATCGGCATTCCTTATAGGAGCTTAAAGAACCTGCAATGACATGTAAAGCTAGACAGATAGACGAACTCATAGAGGAACAGGTAGAAATGTATGGCTTTCTTTCCCCACATAAGCAAAACATACACCCTTCGTCACTCTACTCACCACTACAACCTTTACTAACCATACATTTCTACCTGTTCATCTATGAGTTCGTCTATCTGTCTAGCTGTACATGTCATTGCAGGTTCATTTAAGCTCCCTATAAGGAATGCCGATCCCAGAAGTCATCACTTGTCTGGTGTCACGGGCCACTTTGCTCGTCTATTCCACTTTTTCCTTATAAACTACAACTTACATATTCACAAACACAGTGAATACCTACTACATCACTTGAAGGAGGAGTACTGGTCATCTTGCGGTAGTAGGGGTAATGCAAGTTAGTAAGGTTAGTTAGGTTAGTAAAATAAAACTATAATTTGCGGTTTGCTGAGGCAAAACAAGCCGATCAGCTGATCAGGCGAGATCTGAGTCTGCAGTTACTACGTCACAACCAATCACAGCGCGTTCGCCGTGTTGTGATATTTTGGCCCCAAAAAGGCCATATATTTCATTTATGGTGCATTTCTCAGCAAAAAGAATATGAGTACAGTGATATGTAGCCTATATTGCACCCAAAGCTTTATAATACTCCGTGTTTTAGGTGTGAGTAAACGGGTCCATTAAATAAATAAATAAATTATATACATATATATAATATAATATATATATATAATATATATATATATATATATATATATATATATATACTATATTAATAATATATATATATATTATATATATATATATAAATTTTACCATAACCGTATAGTTATAACAGGAAGACTCTTATGGCTCTTATGGGAGCTGTTATCCTGCTCATGCACTATTCATGAACTATGTACTATATGTGACAAGTCATGAATATTGAGATGCTGCAAATCTAAATGATGAACGCCGAGAATAAAATTGGATAAGTATCATCGATCGTCTAACCTCATAAGACATCATGGGAAAATCTGACGTTAAATAGAAAGAAGAAGGAAAATGTCTGAATGTTAAACAGAAAGAAGAAGGAAAATGCCTGAAAGTCTATCAATCTCTGTAAATTAGGTTAGGTTAGGTTAAGGAAAAAAGATTACTGAAATGCATCAGAAAATTATCAGGTTTACCTAAACCACTGAGAACTTATACAACCAGAAGTGTTAAGTCTCAACCCATAACAAATCGGATAAATAATTCACTGGTCAACACGATATTTCTGGCAAAAGGTTTTAAAACAAATTCTAACTGAATTTGGGCTGCTGATTACGAATATGAACTCAATTTTTGTCTATCACATCAGGATTTCGCGATATAGCATTTTTCAATTTTTGATGAAAATTACTCATCAGCCTATATATCGAAGGTTTCAAGATAAAAAAAACTGATTTTTAGTAATACATTTTGTATATTCTTAATCAAGGAATTGCAAAGATTACGAAGTCCATGTACAAGTAAATCAAATATAGTGACAGAATTGAAATAGAAAATATAAACAATACATATATATGGTGCACAGATCAATGGCAAGTAGCAGTTATGTGAATTTTTTTTTCTTGGCTGATCTCTGATGTAGTACAGCTTCTGGGTTGTCTCTCATCAAGCTCCAGCAATAGTCCGCCATCATATGTGAGTCCCACCGGCCTTGATACCGTTCTTCCATTGTTTTAATGTCCTGATGAAAACGCTCCCCTTGTTCCTCGCTCACATCCGCAAGGTTCTCCGGAAACTTGTCCAAATGGCTGTGTAAATAGTGAACCTTGATACTCATTCTACATCCAAGATCTCGCAGGCTCATTAGTAGCTCTTCCACAATCTCTTCATAGTTGTCTGCTTTCTTATTCCCTAGAAAATTCTTCACCACATTACAAAATGCATTCCAAGCTCTTTCTTCTGTCTCATTCATTGATGTGATAAAATTTGGATCTCTCATTAGTGTTCTTATTTGAGGTCCATCAAATATTCCAGCCTTTTTCTTCTCTTCACTAAGACCAGGAAAAGTTGAACATATATAGCTGAAGTATTCTCCACTGTGATCAAGAGCTTTGACGAACTGCTTCATCAATCCAAGTTTTATGTGCAAGGGGGAAAGACAATCTTCTTCCTATCCACTAGAGGATCATTGATGACATTCTTATCGCCAGATGCCAAACTCTGTCGCTGAGGCCATTTTTTTTCACCCAATGCTCTGCTGTAGCTCTACTGTCCCAGTAACACAGAAAACAGGGGTATTTTGTGTACCCTCCTTGCTGACTAAAAGAAAGTTAACCATTTTCAAATCGACACAAATTAACCACCCATGAACATGATATTGCAACCTCTCTAGGACAATCTTGATGTTGTTATATTCTTCTTTAAGTTTTACAGAATGACCTATTGGTACAGAGCCATACTTATTTCCATGTGTAACAGAACACATTTCAAACTTCTTTTGGAACTGTCAATAAAAAGCCTCCAATCCCTTGAATCATATGCTAGCAGTCCCATAAAAAGAAGTAGCCCTTCTACATCAGTACAATAGACAAGCTGGCCATCTGAATGGAAGTACTTACGCAGTTCTGCTTCCCTGTTACGATAAATGAGACACCTGTGCCGGGTTTCAGCATTCGATTCTCTTGCAGTCTTGAAGACAACAGTTCAGCAGACTCTTTGGTAGATAAAGATCTCTAACCAAATCATTCAAAGCAGACTGAGTAAACAGAATTGGTTTGTCACAATCTTCATCAGATGGCTGAAAAAATATCTGTAGTGTCTTCTTCATCAGTGGGAGCAGGTGAGCAGAGATCTGTTTCATCATTTTTTTGAAGCTCAGTAAATATTGGTACAGGTATTTCTCACTATGGGTAACTGGTCGAATAGCTGAAGGGATACTTGGGTATTGCAAATATTTCTAGTTTTTCTTATTGAAACCTTTTACATTGACAAGGCAGAAATAGCAGTCATCTAAATGATTGCTTGGTCTCTCCAAACCATAGGCACTCCAAACTTAAGTTTAGCCTTCTTTCCTTGAGACCATGATCTCAAAGTCTCAACACAAGGTTTGCACACTTTGTGAGGAGCCAATGCTTGTCTTGGTCTCCAAGTGGTACTTTGAAGTACGCAAAATACACGCTCTTAACAAAGTCAGTAATGTTGCGCCTCTGAGTCTTCAAAGTAAAGCTTCACAGATGTAGCAAAAATATATTTGGATCATTTGAGCACTTTCTTCTGTGAGATGTAGAGGCCATTGTTAGAGCAGCAACACCAACTGCGGACAAATAAAAGAAAAAGAGTTGTTAGCTACCTGAGTTGTTCCTTGAATTTGCTACCCAACCACCTACACCTTAGGCATTGTTTCACAAAAAAGAAACAACAGGAGAAATACAATAAATAACTCAATTCAATGTAAAATTCAATAATAAAACACTACCTGCGGACGATTGCTGTGCAAGTTGAAATGTGTTTGTTTACTTTCGTATCATAAAGAATGGGAATGTTATGCATGTTCATAGAAAACGAAGATATTCTCCAGTTTATTGGGAGACTGAATTAAAAATAAACCATATAATCCGGCCCTTTTGCTACACTACTCAATAGAAGGATAAATTTTTCTTGAAATTCATGAAAATGGAATATATACCTATAGCGCAAAAACGTGATGTGATAGAGAAAATATAAGATGAGATTTGAATTCAGCACCCTCAAGTTAGTCTAAAACTGTTCTTAAATTCCATGCCAGAACTTTTTTTTTTTTTTGTTGACCAGTGTTATGAATGTTTAGAGTGTGGGAAAAGATTTACTGAAAAGGGTAACCTCACCAAACACACCCTGACACACAGTGGTGTTAAGAATTATGAATGTTTAGAGTGTGGGAAAAGATTTACTAGAAAGGGTGACCTCACCGAACACACCCTGACACACAGTGGCTTAAAAGATTATGAATGTTTAGTGTTGGAAAAAATTTACTCAAAAGAGTAACCTCACCAAACATACCCTGACACACAGTGCCCAGCAAACATGGGCTATGCGGGCCTGTGTCGGCTTGTGCCGGGTACGTATCGGCACCGGCGGCAGGGCGACTGGTTTCGGCAAATCGGATGAAGCCGATGTCGGCCCCGCAGCGGGAACTGTATATCGGGCCAATTATTGATAAATTCGTACAGGCCCAACACAGTCTTCCTTGACTCGGCCCAAAGATAATATATTAAGTGGATGTGACATGAATGGCCGGGCCGAAGGACTTAAATAGGGTTCAAAGCTCGGATTAAGGATAATTGTTGATTATTAGGTGGCTGAATCGTAGCCAGGCAGGATCAGCTGTTGGCCACTCGCGCCCGTTGTGACGGCGTTGTCTCGAAGCCAATATTCAAAATATTACCAGTGGAAGTGGCCGGCCGCCCGCGGCGCTACATTTACTGCTCTTACAGGCCTCTCAGGCTGAGGATCGACTTCATCTACTCCACAAAGACTTATAAAGGTACGTAGGAAAGGATGGTGACAACTTAGAGATGATAAATGCTCAAATATATAGACAAGATTTATAAAAGCCTCAGAACTTTGCCTATACCTCAGATAAATTCTAGAGTCCTTTCCCGCCCTTATTAGTGTTTTTTTTCCCTCCAGACCTTAACAGATCATTTCAGATACCTCTAACACGTAAATATAAAGTAGGGAAAGATGCCACCTGCAACCCCCCTGCCCCCCCTAAATGACCCCATCCTCTGGATCCCCCAAAATAATTTACTAACCTAACCTCACTATAACTTTACCAAACCTTACCAATAACCTCCTAGCGAGACTTAATTGCGGGGAACTAGAATTTTACCAGGTTAGGTTAGGTTATATTGAGGTAAGGTTAGTAATTAATTTTTTGGGGTCTCTCTAGGAGGTTATTAGTAAGGTTAGGCTTGGTTATAGTGCAGGTTAGGCTAGGTTATATTGAGGTTAGGTTAGGTTATAGTGAGGGTAGAATATTAATATTTCCCATAGTATATTTTTGAGGGGTTCAAGGGGGTCGTTTAGGGGGGAGGGAGGGTGAAGGGGCAGCTCTCCTCCACTTTATAATTACGTGTTAGAGGTATCACAAGTGATCTGTGAAGGTCTGGAGGAAAACGCTAATCTAGATTATAATCTAAAATGCTAATCTAAAACGCTAGTCCTTTCCCGCTAATAAGGGCGGGAAAGGACTCTAGAATTGTACCGCTTCAGGGAGTTAAGTAATAAGGCTTGTGGCGAAGATGTTTACTTGGTGATTGAGTTCTACTGTAATGCAGTTTAAAGCATTACAAGGCACGAGTTATAACCGTCCTCAAGTTATAGAACTGACAATTTGCAGCATTTCTAATCCCTATAACCCGACGGAAATTAGATATAACACATGGGGGGTCTGGAGGGGCGAAATCCCCCCACCCTCCCAGCGAGGTTATAATAGGATAAGTATAATCAATGCCCAGGCAAGGTTAGTTAACTAGCGGAGGGGGGGGTGTCTGAATGGGCGCAGCCCCCCAGTTATGTCAGGAGAATTTTGGTAAAAGAGGATATACTAAACTGCAGTTTTATTGGTGATTGTGATGAATGGGTGTCTGATGTAGCCTTTGGTACAGCAGTACTGACCCTACTGGGCTAATATTTAGAATATGACTGTGTCTGGATTCAAGTTTTTTTCACCTTTCTACTGTTTCTATAGATGTGTGTTTTCCCTCTCTCTCCACACCTTTGCCCAAAAAGCGTTTGTTTGTAAAGGGCTGTTTGTATATCCTGTTATAATCATCATAAAATATTGTAAAATGGCAAACATAATAAAGTGTTAAAGTGTTAAAGTGATGAGAACGAGTGTGAAAGTAGCAATGAAATGTTGTGCAAACATAAAATGTTTCTTAGGCTAGGTTAGTTTAAGGGCAAGGCTAAGTTAGGTTAGTTTAAGGGCAAGGCTAAGTTAGGTTAGTTTGAGGGCTAGATTAAGTTAGTTTAATGGTTTCATTAGGTTATTATTTGATACTTTTACAAATGGAGAGTGTTTTTTTCCGTCAAAACGTCTAAAAATTGTATTTTTAGAAATGCTGTCACTACTTTTAACTGTCATCTTCATTTAAAGAAGCAACACCTGCCTCGGTTCTACTGCAGTTTGATACATTACAACGCACGTAGTTATAACTGCCTTCAACTTGTAAATCTGACCATTAGCAGTATTTCTAAGATATTTTGGTACTTTCAACCATTAATTGAGTATGTGGTTAAAATTGTTCTATTCCTATGTATTCTGGTGTGTTAAGAATGATGGTCTTTTTAAGAAAAATCGGAAATGCCTCAATTTGCAGTTATCTCCCAATTACTCTTGATTCAGGTTAGGCGACGCAAACAATGTCCTGGTTAGGTTAGTGGGTATTATTTTACACACTGTGCCTGATCTCAATTCTAGGTAAAGATGCATTGCGTATGGATTTGGTAGTGTAAATTTTAGTTTATGCGACACCCCGAAAGTGCAGAAATAGGTGTAGGCTATAGGTGTAGGAAAAAAATAATAAATGTCGTATATGACCAAAGTTTAGGATACTATAAGAATTAATAAATAACATTTATCTCTCAATTTCACAGGATTTGTACAATGCAACTAGTTTAAGTAATCATAAAATAGTTTAGACATCTTTTCATCCATAATGATTTGCACCAACATTCTTTGTATTGTGGTTATTATATGGTCTTTGTATTGTGGTCAGTGGCTACCCAGAAAATTGAAAGGGGGGGGGGGGGGCAATATATACATATTATATAATAGTATATATATATTATATATATATATATTATAATATATATATTATATATATATATATATATATTATATTATTATATAATATATATATATATATATATATATATATATATATATATTATATATTATATTCCCCCCCCCCCTTACAATTTTCGAGGTATGCCACTGACCACAATACAAAGACTATAATAGACCACAATACAAAGAATGTTGGTGCAAATCATTATGGATGAAAGATGTCTAAACTATTTTATGATTACTATAAACTAGTTGCATTGTACAAATCCTGTGAAATTGAGATAAATGTTATTTAGTAATTCTTATAGTATCCTAAACTAAACTTTATAGTATCATTAATATATATATATATTATATAATATATATATCTATAATATATATATAATATATATATATATATATATATATATGATATAATAATATATATATAATATATATATATATATATATATTATATTATATAATAAAAAAATAAAAAAAATCTTAAAATAAAAAAATATGAAAAAAAATATATATATAATCTAAAATATATAAATAAATAAAATCTATATAAAACAATTATATATAAAGTAAAATAAGAAAAAAAAAAAAAATATATATATATATATATATAATCTATATATATAATATATATATATATTATATATATATATATTATATATATGATATATATAATATATAATAAAAATCAAGAAATAAAAAAATATAAAAAAATAAAAAAATATATATATATATAGAAGTATAAAAAATCGCATTATATAAAAAATCAAAAAATATAAATTCCAAAAATAAAAAAATAAAAATATATAGAAAATAAAAACAATATAAGAAATCATATTTTTTTTTATTTTTTTTTAAATAAAAGTAATTTTCTCTTCTCTCTCTCTCTCATCTTCTCTATATATATATATATATATATATATATATATATATATAGTTGATTTTTCTTGTAGATTCATCATGAAGTTTCAGGGTGACAGAGACACTCGGTAAACTTGGGGTTGTTTATGCAACGTTTCGCCAAGGCACTTGGCATCATCAGGCTAAAAATAGTTAAAATTTAATATATTATAGTGCTAAAAAGCGAACATCTAAAAAATTAATTCTAAGAGACAATAAAATATTCCTATATTTTCTAAAATTACTAACTAATAAATAAAATATAATTTGTACTTAACGGACCTTGGTGTGTATGCTGTCTGAGTTGGTAGAGGACTGAATGAACAATGGTTTTGTGGGTGACATTTCAGCTTGTGTGGGCGATCGAACCGAGAGTCGGGCAATCGAAACAGTGGTAATCATTTGAGTATATGTAGTTGTTGTGAAATGACTTGGTTATTAAGATCAGGGGACAAGTGCTTTATGTGTATAGCTTCTAATAATTTAGTGTCACTAGGGTAGGTGCCTTGGATAGGATTATATATATATCCTATCCAAGGCACACTACCCTAGTGACATTTAAATTTTTAGAAGCTATACACATAAACCTTGCCCCCCTGATTTTAAAAACCCAAGTCTTTTCAAAACCCAACCCTAAAATATCCCTAAAAGGGATTACCACTGGTTTTCGTTTGGGCCCCGACTCTCTTTTTCGATCCCCCCCAACAACTGAAATTCACCCACAAACCATTGTTCATTCGGGTTCCTCTACCAACTCAGACAGCATACACCCCAAGGCCCCGTTAATTTTAAAAATTTATATTTTTTTTTATTGTTAGTAATTTTAAAAAAATATGGGAAAATATTTTATTTGTCTCTTAAAATTTAAATTTTTTTTAGATTTTTCGCTTTTTAGAAACTAAAATTTATTTTAAAATTTAAAAACTTTTTTTAGCCTGAGGGATCCCAAGTGCCTTGGCGAAACGTTGCAAAAAAAACCCCCCAATTTTCCCGAGTGTCTCTGTAACCCTGAAATTTTCCATGATAAAATTCTATAAATATATATAATATATTATAATATATATATATAATAATATATATATAAAATTTTATATATATATATATATATATATATATATATTTTATATTTTGGTGCTATCTATATATATTTTGGGTTATATTTTTTTCTTTGCAAAAGGGGGGGGGGGGGGCAGGGCCGAAGGGGCCCCCCCCCCTCGGTCCCCCCCAAACTGATTGTGGTCATATTGTATTGAAAGGGTGTTTTTGAAGTGATTGGGGTTTTTGAACAATCTTTTTTGGGGAAGATTTTTGGGCCGATAAAAACAAAAAAGAAATTGCAAAGAGTTTGAAAATTTAGGGACGGGTGCTTTCGGATCATAAATCAAATCTTAGTTTTTTTTTTTCAGGCAATTTGTGATCAAACCCTTTTTAGGTTTGGTAAGAAGGCACCAACTGGGAGCAGGGCACTTTGGTATCTTTAAGAAACATTAGGGGAAAACCAGAGGCCTGCTGTACAGGAGCCCCCTCCCACATGGGGGAGAGAGGGTTTGGGAATTCTATTTATTTTTCCCCTTGGGACACCACTGTGTTTCAGGGAAATTTTTGGGTTTGGGGTTTTTAACCCCTTTGGAGTAAAAATTTTCCCACATTTTCTAAAAATTCTAATTTTTAACCCCAAACTTTGCGCCCAAGGGAAGGGTCTATCAAGGGGGCTTTTGCATTTGAAGGGTTTTTTTCACACGGGTGGCACTTCAGCCCCACTTTTGTCCCCTTGTGGCCGAGTTTTGCCTCCCCTTTCCAGGTGATTTCCTTGCCATCCCCCCATTTGCCTCCCCCCCCCCTGGGGGAAAGACGATCCTCCCGGGTTTCCCGGCCATCAGGGCTCCCTCCCCGGGCCCCCACAGCCTCCCCCGCAGCAACACCCCCACCAGCAGCGATGACGGGTTTCCGGGCGGGAACCCTCGGGGATGCCTGAGGGACCCGGGGTTCAAGCCGGGGGGAGCACCGGCTTGGCTGTGACCTAGCACCTGAAAACAGGGGTTTGACACCCAGCACACAGGAGCCAGGGCTGCCCTGACACTCTGCTCCTGCCTGGGGGGGCCCACCCTGTTTCCCCTGCCCCTCACACCGGTTGTGTTGTGGTGGACCCCCCCCCCACCAGCGGGGAAAAAGGGTGGTGACGTTGAGGGCGTGGTAGTGGGCGTGGCCCACTGCAGCAACAATTTGTTGGAGAGGGAAGGATCCTGCACCAGGGGCGGGACATAGACGCAGGGGGTGCGGGGCCAAGGGAACCCCCAGGCCAGGGCAGGGAGGGCTCAAAAGATTTTAGGGCCCCGTAATTTACTCCCCTAAGGGACTTTTACCCCCGTAGCGCCTCTAAGGGAGACCCTCAAACCTTTTTTTCCATTTTGCTAGGGGACCGGGGAGGAAAAGGGGGGGCGGGACCACCCTTAATTTCCCAAAGGGGAGTAAATTTTGAAGCGGCAAAAACGTCAAAAAAATAAATTAAAATTTTGTATCACTATATTTTATGTTTTTTGGGGTTTTAAAGGGGAAGCCTTTTCATTTTTGGGCCTGTTTGAAATGTGATTTTTTTTTATTGCTTCATTGACTCCTAATATCATATTTAACATCCCAATACCTTTTAGTACTTGAAATAATTCATATAAAGGGGCAAACCATATTCAAATATATATATCGGTCGACTTCTTGAATCAAAACGTAAAACGTTCACATACAAGTTTGGGGGCCGCTATAATGATGCGGGGGTTGGTGGTGGTATCAAAGTCTGACTTTACTATACACCCGCACGTATACACAAAAGGGAAAGGGATATCATAAATTTAAAATACTATCCTTGCACACAAGTGTAAAGTGTGTCACATGAGGCGTTACCCCCCCTTTTTGTTTGTTAAACCTAAAGAGCAAAACCCGCATTTCCCTGGGTCCACTATAACAGAGTCCCGGCCGGGGGCCCGGATAGGGCATACGTCTTTCGCGGGCCAGCAGTGGTCTAAGATCTAATTTGGGGCCCCCTTAGCTCGAACCTTGATCAGCCCCTCAATTTTATACCCCGGTACTTCCCCCTGTAGTAATCGGGGGGGAAAATATTCCCGCTAAAAGGGGCCTAATGTGGGCTATTTTATTATCGTAACATTCGGGCCCGATAGTGAGCTAAAATCGGCCCTATTTGGGAAAATTTACCCAAATCTTGGGCTCAAAAACCGGCAAACATAGTTTTTTTTTTTAGGAAAAATTTTTATATTTAGGTCGGGTTTAGGTTGGGAAAGGTTTATAAATAGGTTTGTGTTAAGTTTTGTAAAGTTATTTAGGTTAAATAAGCCCCCCCGGGGGGGACGTTTTCCGGGAAAAAAGGCCCCCGTTTTTTAGCATAACAGGGCATTTGAAGCCCTCTTTAAATTTTTTAATCGGGCTCCCTGACAGCTGAGAGCATGATGATTGGCAGATAAAGCCGGTCATGAAGGGCCGCTTTTGTGATTGGTTACAAAATTTTTTCCCACACTACCCAGAATATCCCTAAAATTCCCCCCCCGGGAGGCCCCCCGATAACCTAGGGGAGTGACGGCTGGGTACGAGCATTTTCCCTTTTTTTCAGCCCACCCTGTAAGGTTATTGTAGCCATCCCCTCGAAGTTGCCCCTTGCAAAGGGGATTTTCGAAGCATCCCTCCCCAGTTTTTGCTTTCCCTTTGGGTTAAATAAAGAGCCCCTGACCTTAAAAAAGGCACTCCCCTCCCAGCTATTTTTGGCACATTTTCTACCTGTTAGGTCCCCGGACCTTTTTTTTTTGCCCTTGGGTAAATCTGCATTTTTAAAAACCAATACCCCCAACCCCATTTCCTTTTCCCCCCCCCAACCCCTTTGGGGGACCTGTGGCCAAATCGGGGGTTTTGGGGGGTGGGGGGGGGGAAAAGGGGTTTGTATAATGGCTAAAAATTCGTAGTATATGGTGCCTGGCGACATTGGGGCGGGTGGGCAGGGGACTGGCGACTGGGGTTATCTACGATGGACCTTGTCTACCAAGTAATTTGGTATATTCAGCTATTTTTCGTAATTTTTTTTATGGGTAAAAAACAAAACGATTTTTAAAAAACCAAGAACAGATCTGGGGGCGTGAAGGGGGGAAAGAAGATTATTCATAATTATTCACCCAAAGGGTTTCCCTAAAACACCGAGCTGATCCCCCAATATTCTCAATAAACATGGTAAAAAAATGTTTTTCTATTTTTGGTCCCCGTATTTTCTAGTCTTTATTTGGTCTTCCTCCCCACCCCTTTCCTCCCCCATCTTTTCTCCCTATCTATCACTTTTAATCCACTTTCTTACTGAAAATCACCTTTCACACGGCCCCTTCCAGGGTTTTACCGCCGCTTTTTTTTAAATTTTTAACAATGATTATATGGGGCCCCTGTGTCTCCTTGCGCACGTCCCCCATTGTGTGGGGGGGGGTTGGGGTTTTTAATGGGGTGGAGGCTGGGTTAATGTGATAGGGTGTTGGGTTTAAATTTGGTAGAGGGGTGGGGTGAGGGCTGTGGTTAATGGGAAAATGTGTGGTGGGGGCTGGGGTTTTAATGGGGTTTTAGAGTGTGGGGGGGGGGGTGTGGTTAATGGGGTGGGGTTTGTGGGGGGGGCCCTGTGGTTAATGTGGTATTTGTATGGTGGGGGCTGTGGTTAATGGGGTTAGGGTGGGGTGGAGGGGGTTTGTGGTAAATGGTGGTAGGGTGTGTGGGGGGGGTTTTGCCGGGTGTTTTTTTGGGGGGTTTTTAGGGGAACTGTCGTGATGGGAAAATTCCCTCCCCGAAACCCCAACCTGGGAACTCTCCCCCCGTGGAAATGTTAACCAACCTGGACTTGGAAACCTAATTCCCCAAACTGATAAAGCTAATTGCTGGTTTTTCACCCCAAAAAATACAGAAAACCGGGAAAATCCAAATTGAAATGTACCCTTTTTATTGGGCCCCTGAAATATCAAAAATTTGGGAAAACACTCGAGGGGACGGCGGCGATGTTCCGATTGGGGGACTTTTCCGGGTACTGTGTGGAGAGGTATTTGATGCGCCTTTTGATTTCCTGATTGACTCCTAAAACTCCATGTTTGTTTGGTTACGGGGGGTTTCGTACCAAGTTAATTCGTACCCGGTTTTTTAGTTGTTTCGTACACAAATTTTTTGATATTTACGTAACCCCCCTGGTGTCGAATCTTACCTCAAATTATCAAGTTCAACCCCTAGCTGATTTTTTAGGGAAACGACTAGGGTTTTCCCAAAATAGACTACGAAACAATTTTTTTTTTTTAAACGAATCTACTGGTGTACGAAAAAAATTTGGGTGTACGAACTGACTGCATCCGTTGTTTTAAAGGGTTTTTTGGGTTTTTAAAGAGGGGGGGAATTCGGGTTATTATGGTGGAAAGAGGAGAGAGAGAAGTGTGTGTGTGTGGGTGTGTGTGTGTGTGTGTTGTTTTGTGTGCCCATTCTTTCCCCCCCAGGGGTTTTGTCCACGCAATTGGGAACTCGCGACCCGCCGGTTTCACCCTCCCCAAATACCCTTTAAACCCTCCCAGTGCGATTTGGGAGGCTGATTATTACCGATCGGTGGGCAATGCTGGGACCTAAACCACCCCCACAAACCCCCCATCCCCCTTGGGCTAAAAGGGGGAAAAGTAACCCCCCTGCATTTGTCAGTGAAAAATCCACGGAACGAGGGGATCAAACCCCCCCGACCAACAATGGTCAGACTAGAAACTCTTAACGATTGGGATGATGAAAGGCGGTGTGTGTGTGTGTGTTTTTCCCACCGGGTTTCCTTAACCAACACGGGAAACTCGTATCGCCCCATCACCCCCCCGTAGGCTTTAACCCCCTTTCCACCCCCAGATTTTTCCCTTTTGGCATAAAAAAATTATTTTGTTGTGGGCCCCCATTAAATTACAAAAAAAATTTAACTGAATATACCAAATTGGGTTACCGTAGATAAAAGTAAAGTCGCCAGGACCCCGTTTTTTTTTGTTATTAAAAAAAAGACGTTTGGTGGCGTTAAAAACATACATTTCTACACCCCAAGACTTCGGGAAAGTTAAAAGGGCTATCTGGAAAGCCCTGTGTCATTTTTTTTCTTCAACTGCTTAAATTTAGGGCTATAAATGAAAAAAATTATAAAAAAAAACTTAGTGGCGACGTTGTTATACCTACTAAAAGAAAAATTTCCCCAAAGTATTTTTTTTTAACCCAACATTTGGGGTCCCACTCGGGGGAAAATTCGGGGAAAATTTACAGGAAAAGAAAAAAAAAGTCTAATATATAGTGCGGAAGATGTTTGGGACATAAAAGAAATTCCCCCTGCCCCCGTGAAAAAAAATTATTTAAAATTTTGAAAAACTGGCAACCCTTTGTCCTGTCGCCCCGAAAGGGGATAGCTATGTCTGCCCGCCCGCGCCAAAAAAAATTTGAGAAGCAAAAGGGCGCAAGTTATATTTGAAAATACAAACATAAAACAATGCTAAAACAGGGTAGATTATACAGTCTTTGATTTTAAACTACTGTTTTTTCATCTTCAGTGGAAAATTTAAAAAATCAGGGGGGAGCTATAATTCGTAAAAAATTTGGGCGGCGGCGACATGACTGCAGTTTGGGATTTGACTGTTATCTAGGGTAGGGGGACAAGGATACAAAACAGGCCCATAGCTATACAATTTGCTTATTTTTTAAAAAAAAAACAACATCTAATGGTACAAAATTACAAGGGGAAAATTAAAGGTCGGGAAATCTCAGGGGGTTAACCTTAAAAGGAAAATTTTAAATAAGGAAAGGGCAAAAAAAATTAAAAAAAACCCTTTAAAAGAAATACAGGGCTTTCAAAAAGGGACTTCTCGGAAAAGTTAAATATTTGCCTTAAAATTTTTGAAAGGCCCTGCTAAATGGTCTTTTTGGGCCCCCGAAAGCACTCAAAACGTCACCATTTTTATTGTTATTGTATATATACGGTTTTTTAAAAGGAGGCTAGATTTCAGGGAAATGGGGAGGGAAAGGTGGTTTGTAGATATTAAGAAAACGGGGGAACCCCAAAACCCTTTGTAGGTCTCCCAGCCTCTTGTAGTTTCCCTTTTTTTTCCTTATGTTTTTAAACCCCTCACGCCCAAAACCCGAATTTCCTTTGAAAATTTGGGTACCATTAGACTTTTTAGTGAATAAAAGGGAATATTTTAGAAATATGACCTGTTTAGTGAGAGAGATTGTCCCCAACTAATTTGGTATATTTAGGACTTTTCGTAATTTTATGGCTCGACCACAGACGATTTCAAAATAAACAAGGGAAAGATTTGGGGGTGAAGGGGAATATTGACCTTTTTTTCAATCTGACTAAATGAAAAAAAGGCATTTTTGTCTGAACGAAAAAATAGCAAAGGGACACCACTTCTTTTTTTGGTTTCCAAGAAAAAAGAGCCCGGGATTCATTTTTTTTGTTACGTTTTGCTGAAAATTTCTTCACGCACAAGATGAAAAAGGGGCAGGGGGCATTTTTTTTTGAATTTTTCGATATTTTTCAAAAATTTTTAATTTGAAAATTTATGGGGGACGAAACCCCTACATGCAGTTGTTTACCTTTTCCTGCGGGGGTTTTCCAAAAATGAAAAAGACAGAGTAAGGTTTGCATATACATATACCTATGTGACCTGCAGAAAATAAGGGGGGGTAAATTATGCGTGGGGGCAGACTGTTTTTTTTAAACCAAAACACAGAGAAACCTTTAAAACCCTGGGTACATTTATTTAAAGTCACCCCCTTTCACTGGCAACCCAAAAAACTGCTGGGGCCCAATTTTCTCCCTCACCGAACACAAGGGGAAAGGCCCGCACCCCATATGTAACACAAATGCTCACCACCCCCCATTGCTAAAACAGGAAAACTCCCACAGCACGGGTTAAAAACCACACTTTTTCCCACAAAAAACACCACCCCCAAAAGGGGGTCTTCTGTGCTTGGCAATATCCCTTCCCTTTTTCTTGAAACACTTGCTAAAAAAAATCACACTTGAACTCCCGCCCCGCCAGTGTGTCTAAAGGTGTGTTTGGGTTTATTTTGAAAAGGTATAAAACCTTTTTTCCCACAATCTAGGCATTCATGGGTTCTTACCCCCACGTGTTTTCAGGGTTTTGGGGTGGTTTAGGGAAAAAATTTTCAGTAAATCTTTTCCCACACTCTAGAATTCAAAAAATTTTTAAAACCACTGTGTGTTTGGGGGTTTTTGTGGGTGAAGGGAAAATCTTTTTAGTAAACTTTTCCCCACTCTAAACATTCATAAATTTTTAACAACCCCTGGGTATTGGGTGTTTTTTGGTGAGGTTTACTCTTTTTAGTAAAAAATTTTTTTCCCCCACTTTTAAAAAATTCCCCTAATTCTTACACCCCTGTGTGTCAAGGAAAGTTTTTCCCCAAAACTTACTCTTGCGATTTTAATGTTTTGTCACACTTCGGCACTTTAGTCAGTTTTTGTGCCCCTTTTGGCCCGAGCTTTTCCTGCCTCCAGGGGATTCTTGGGAAACACCCCGTGCCTCCCCCCCCCCTGAGGGGGAAGATCCTGCTGCCCCCCGGCCCCTCATGCTTTCTGGCCCCGGGGCCCCCCAGCCTCCCCCGCAGCAACACTCCCACCGCCCCCGAGGGCCCGGGCCTCCCGGGGAAACCCCCGGGGATGCCCGAGGGGGCCGGTTTAGTGCCGGGCGGACAAACCGGCTTGGGGCTGGACCTCAGCACCCGCCCGTGGTGAAGTCACAAACCCGAAAAACCAACCCCGCTGCCCTGACACCCCCTGCCCCCGGGCCTTTCGGGCCCCCAAACCCCGCTTCCTGCCCCCACTCCCCCACCGTGTTGTGTTGTGGTGGAAAGCCAGCAGGAAAAGGGGGTTCGTTTAGGGCGTGGTGGTGGGCGTGGACACTGCAAACAGCAAGTGTTGGAGAGGGCAGGGGGCCAGACGCAGGCGGGGGCAGGCCCAAAGGGGAACCCCCCGGCCAGTGTTGCGTTTTCCTTTTTTTTGATCAAGAGTCCCGCCTTAAAAAAAACGGCCCCTCCCCTCCCCGTACTTTGGGACAAATTTTTACCTGTTAGGGGCCCGCCCTTTTTTTGCTTGGGGGAAATCTGCATTTCAACCCAAAAACTCCCAACACCATTTTTCCCATTCCCCCCCCAACGCCCGGGGGCTGTGGGGAAATCGGGGGTTTTTGGGGGGGGGGAGGGAAAATTGGGCTTAGTAATGCAAAATTCGTAATTTAAAATTGGGGCCCCGGCGACATTAGTGCCGTGGCGAAGGGGACTGGCGACTAGTGTTATCTACGATAGTAAACCCTTTCTACTAAAATAATTTTGGTATAAATTTAGCTAAATTTTCGTAAATTTATGGGGAACAAAAGACGATTTAATTTATAAACCCAAAGGAAAAATCTGGGCCCCTGAAGGGGTTTAAAAGTTTTTTCATAATTTTATTTGGGCCCCGGTTTACTCACCGGCTGAACCCCCAATTCTCAATAACTGGGAAAAAAAAGTTGTTTCTATTCTCTTTGGGACCCGTATTTCTACTCTTACTGTCTGTTACCCATCCCCCCTCCCTCCATCTTTGTCTATCTATCAGCTTTTAAAACCAAATCTTCTTCTGTAACTACCCTTTCATACTGTCCCCTTTCCCTGGCTTTAAACCCCCGGGATTTTTTTTTTTTAGATACAATGGTATATGTGGCCTGTGTCCCCCTTTCTGCACGTCCCAAAAAAATGTTGGGGGGGTTTGGTTAATGTTGGGGGAGGCTGTGGTTAATTTTGATAGGGGGGTGGGGGTAATTTGGGGAGGGTATGTGGTGGGGTTTGTGGTTAAATTTTGGAGGGGTGTGGGGGGGTTCCCGTGGTTTAAAGTGGTAGGGGGGTGTGGTGGGGGCTTGGTTAATGTGGTAGTGTAGGGGGGGGTTGTGGTTAATGGGTAGGGGGGGTGGAGGGGGTTTGTGGTTAATGTGGTAGGGGTTTTTGTTGGGAGGCTGTGGTTAATGGGTAGGGTGTGGTGGGGGGGGCTTGGGTTTAAAGTGGGGAGGGTGTGTGGGGGGTTTGTGGTTAAAAAGTGGAGGGGGGGTGGTGGGGGTGTGGTTTTAATTGGGGGTTTTTGGGGGTGGGGGGGGTGGCCGGGTTTTCTGGGGTGGAGGGTTTATTTGGAAAAATGTCGTCGACGGGAAATTTTGCCGAAAAACCAACCTAGAACTCTCGCCACGTGGAAAATGTTAAAACCCAACCCGGACATTGGTACCTAACTTAACAACTGATCAAGCTTTGCTCGGGATTCATTTCCCCGGAAAACAAAAAAACGGGTAAATCCCAATTGGGTGTAGCCCTTTTTTTTATTTTTTTTTGGGCCCCGTAATATCAAGAATTGGGGAAAACTCCGCGCGGCGGGGAATTTTTTTGGAAAAAGGCGACAGTTCCAGGGGACCGTGTGGAGAGATATTTTTAGGGCGCCTTATTGACTTCTGATTGACAAAAATATATTCCCATGTTTGGTTTTGGGTTTCAGGGAGTTTCGTACACAAGTTAATTTGTACCCAGGTTTTGGTTTTTGTTTTTTTTGTACACTGATTTTTAGGGATTTTTTGTAATACCTGGGGGTCCCCAAAACGTACCTCCCAGGGAAATTTAAATTCAATCTTATCTGAGTGTACCCAAAGGGCTATTGTTTTATAAGACTACAAAACAACTTTTTTTTTGTAGAATCTACTGGGGTACGAAACAACTTGTGTACGAAATGACTGCATCCGTTTGTTTTTTTGTGGTTATTGTTTTTTAAGGAGTGGGAATTCTGGGTTTTTATGGGGAAGAGAGAGAGAGAAGGGGAGAGAAAAGGGGAGCATGAGAGGTTGTGTGTGTGGGTCATTCATTCACCCACGGTCTTTTCCACGCAAAATTGAAAATCGCGATCGCCCAAAATTTTTCACCCTCCCCAAATATCCTTAACCCTCCCATGCGAGCTTTGGGGCTGATTATTACCCATCTGGGCCCAAAGGGTTTGGGGCCCCCACACCCCACACACCCCCATCCACTTTTGCCAAGGGTTAACCCCCGTAACCGCCCGCATTTGTCGGGAAAAAAATTTACGGGAAAAAACCGGGGAGGAGCGAACCCACCGACCACACAATGCCAGACTAGAAACTCTTAACGATTAGATGAAGGCCCGGCGGGGGTGTGTGTTGTGTGTGTTATTCACCATGGCTTTTTAAACCAAAACACTGGACTCGTGGGTCCCCCAGCCATCAACCCCTTTCCCCCTAGGCTTTAAACCCCCTTTAAACCCAGATTTTCCCCTTTGGGTATTTCAAAAAATTTTATGTTGTCGAGCCATTAAATTACTAAAAAGTAAATGAATATACCCAAAATTTGTTAGGGGGCAAGGTTTCTAACAGGTGAACTATAAAATATTGCTTATATTTACTAAAAAAAAAAAAAATCTAATGGTAGCAAAAATTACAATTTAAAATTTCGGTCTTTGGTCTCAGAGGGTTAAACTTACAAGGAAACTTATAAGGGAAAATTTAAACCTTTAAAAAGGGAAAAAAAAGGGAAAAGGGAAAACCTTGAAAACAGGGCCTTTCCCAAAGGGTATTTAAAAAGGGGCATCTCAGTCAATTAAAAAGTTTCCTTGAATTATGATAAGGTCGCTAAATGGTTTTGGTCTGCTCAAAAGCTACCCAAAAGTCAAACCCTTTTTATTATTTTTTGTTTTATTTAGGGGGTGTTTTAACCCCCCCTTTACCTCAGATCTTTTTCCCCTTTTAGTATAAAAATTGTTTTATTGTCGGGGAAAAGGGCGAGCCATAAAATTAAAAAAAAAGAACTTTTAAAAAATACCAAATTAGTTTGTGGGGCCAAAAGGGTACTAAACAGGTCTGGGTATAAAAACTTGTTAAAATTTACAAAAAAAAATTTTAATGGTGGGCAAATGACAATGGAAAAATTTTCGTTTTTGGCCCCAAGGGGTTTTTAAAAGGGAAAGGGTTCTTTTTCATCAAAAGGGGGTATTTCCCAACCCCTACAAAAAAGCTGGGGGCAAATGAAAAATAACATTAAGACGATCCCTTAAAAAAGCAGATGTCTCACTTTTTTCGTTGCAGTCCAAGAGAAAGAACCGGGGTAAGGTTTTTTTGCGATATACAAAATATGGGGACCCGTAGAAAAAAGGAGGGTAAATTTTGCGTGGAAAGACTGTTTTTTAAAAGGGAAACAGAGAGAAACCTTTAAAAAAACCCCGGATACATTTATTTTAAAGTCACACCTGCACTGCCCCAAAAAACCAAATTGCTTGGGGGCCATTACTCCCTAAAAAACACAAAAGGGCCCCCGGCTGCCACCACACATGTTAAAAAACTGCCCCCCCACTAAACCCCCATTTCCACCCGGACACACTCCCACGCCCCCGGGGAAAAACCAAACAGTCCACACCCAAAACACCCCCTCAAAAGTGGATCTTCCCGTTCCTGGCAATATCAAAAGGGTTTTTCTTTTTTAAAAAAATTGTACAAATATCACACTTGAACTCCCCCAAACCCCGTGTGTCTAAAGGTGTGTTGGTTGAGTTTGAAATGGGAAAAAAAAAAAATTTCCACACTCCCGGCATTCATAATTTTTAACAACCCCTGTGTATCAGGGTGTTTTTTTTGTTTTGGGGAACTTCCCCTTTTTTGTTAAATTTTTTTCCCACACTCTAAAAATTCATAATTTTTTTAAAACCAAATGTGTATCAGGTGTGTTTGGGTGAGGTCAAACTTTTTTTTTAAATAAAATCTTTTCCCACATCAAAACATTCTTTTTCCCTTTACACCACTGTGTGTCAGGTTGGGGTTTGGTGAGGGTAACCCTTTTTTTAGTAAAACTTTTTTCCCCCACTCTTAACATTTATAATTTTTAACACCCCTGTGTGTAATTTGTGTTTTTGGGAGGTTTACTTTTCTAGTAAATTTTTTCCCACACTTAAACATTCATAATTATTGCACCCCCTATGTGCCAGGGGAAGTATGGTTTAGGTCACTCCCTTTTTTAAGTAAATCTTTTTTCCCCCACTCCAAACATTCTAATTCCCTTTACACCCCCTGGGGTGTCAAGGAAAGTCTTTTCAAGGTGACTCTTGGGATTTGAATGTTTTGTTTACACTGCTGGCACTTCAGTCCCCCTGTGCCTTGTGGCCCCCGAGCTGCCTGCCCCAGGTTATTCTTTTTCCCTCACCCCGTGCCTCCCCACCCCCGAGGCAGGGCTGATTTCCCGCTGCTTCCCGGTCAATCATGCTGCTGCCCGGGCCCCCCCAGCCTCCACCGCAGCAAAAACTCCCAAACCCGCACCGCATGACCGGGCCCCGGGGAACCCTCGGGGATTCCTGAGGGGGCCGGGGAAGGGCCGGGCAGAGCAGCCGGGTTGGAGTGTGACCTCAGCACCTGCAACAGTGGTGACAGTCAGCTCACAGAGAACCACGCGCTGCCCTGACACTCTGCTCCTGCCTGCGGGGCCCACACCCTGCTTCCTGCCTCACTCACACCGTGTTGTGTTGTGGTGGACGCCAGCAGGACAAAGGTGGTGACGTTGAGGGCGTAGTGGTGGGCGTGGACACTGCAGCAGCAAGTGTTGGAGAGGGCAGGATCCTGCACCAGGGGCAGGACACAGACGCAGGCGGTGCAGGCCAATCAGTTCAGTTCAGTTGTTGGTCGGGAGTCAGGCCTTTTTCAACGGCACTCCCTGACGTGTGTCTTCTTGCTGTCTGGGTCTTTAATTAGTTTTCTTCTCTTATTCTATCTTATTAGTTTCTTTCTTTTTCTTTCTTCTTATTTTCTCTGGTCATCCAAAAACTGTTGATTGTTCTTTTTGCTTCTTCCACATTCCCCTCTCCGAACAAATACTCCCCCACTATAGCCTCTTCCTCCTCTAAGTAAGGCTGTTGTAGCCTCACACTTTTCTTTCTTGCATTACTGTAGGCTGGGCACCATAACAGAAAATGTTTTAAGTCCTCCTTTTCCGCCCCACATAAATCACAAGTTATTTCTTTTCCCCAGAACCTCCTTCTGTCGTTTAATTGTAGGTTATTTGTCCTGCACTTGAACAGTAGTTCTGAAGCTTGGTCATTGCTGTATATTTCTTCTTGGCCTCCCTTCTCTTTTCTCCATTTTCTGTATATTTTCAAACTTGCTTTTTCATTCATTTCATTCACCCATTCTCTTGTGTCCAATTCTCTCATTTTTTTCCTTATACTCTCCTTTGTCTCACACCTCACACCCTGGTTCATGACTCCAGTCTTTCTCAAATCTTTCATTACAGCTTGCATCCATTTATTTTGTCTTTTCTCAATCATCTCCTCTCCTATCCTTTTCACTAGGTCATTCCCGTCTATTAATACATACCTCAAGTATTTCCACTGTCCCTCCCTTATTCTATTCCTAACACTGGATGCTCCCACTTCCCCCTGGAGCGCCGCCCCCTGTGTATATGCCTGTGCCCCAAAGATTTTACGGTACACCCATTTTCAATTCTCTGTAATTTATCCATTTCTTGCTTTGTTAAATTGATCACATTAACCCCATATAGTATTGATGGTAATGCCACACTTTTCCAGTACGTTTTCCCTATTAGAATTTTTGAGCAACTTTTTGCGATGATACTATACGTCATATTTGCCATTTTCTTGCCTTATTAAACATTTCTTCTTTTTGTATTTTGAAACAATTCTTCTTGTCATTTATGGTTATTCCTAAATATTTCATTCTATCTCTAACATTTATATTTCCCAACTTTTCAGGCTTATCTTTCATATTGAAAATAATGATGTTACTTTTATTTTATTCATTTCCAATCCATACTCCTTACCTATTTCCTCTAGCCTGTGTACTACCTGTTCTGCCTCCTCTATACTACTTGCTAGTAACATCCGTCGTCTGCAAAGAAAAGTGCTGGTATGCTAAACAATTCATCCTTAAACCCCTTGCCTAGTTCTTCTAATGCCTGGATAATCCTGAAGGTCACTAATTTAAACAGAGTTGTTGAAGCCGTACACCCTTGCCTAATTCCACTTGTTACATTGATCTCTACTTCTTTACCTGATCCTAATTCTATCTTGGTCTTGTCTCCTATATATACGTTTGCTATGAATTCAATAATTTTAGGGTTAATCTTATATTGCATTAATAATTCTATCATTTTTCCTCTCGTAATACTATCATAGGCCTTTGCAAAATCTATTGAAATGACTATTAGTGGTTTCTTTAGTTTATATGACCTCTCTATGCAATATCTTAGTATGAATAAATTATTTTCTATTCTACTGCCCCCTGTGAATCCTGCCTGTGTGTCTTTCCCTATTTCATTTTTCCTAATATGATCTTCCAGACTATTTCTGATTACAGCCATCATCAATTTATACCCAACATTAGTTAGTGCTATTGGTCTTAATTCCCTAACTTTTGGCTTGCTAACCTTTGGTATCATTACTGTCCTTGACTCCCTCCATCCTCCTGGCACATTCCCTGTCTCTAACACTGTTTTCATACCTTTTTCTAACACTGTCATCAATGTCTTACTCTTTGAAAGTTCCTTATAATATTCTGGCTTATTTCATCTGTTCCCGCTGCTTTTTTGTTCTTCATCTTCTTTAAACACTTCATCACCTTTGTCTTCATTGATCTTTCCCCTTTTCCCAAGTATATAAAATCCCCCCTGTACTTTTTCTCGCCTTTTTCCAATGTTCTCTTACTCCTATGCTACCGTCCTGTGTATTCCCCTTTTCCATCTCTTCCACTTCATCTACTCTTTGTAATTTAAATTGTCTGGTTCCGTCTATGTCCTTTTTTATTTTAAACTGTATTCCCTTAATATTCCTCTTTTCTCTGCTTTCCCACTGTTCTATCTCATTAAAAGGGCCCCCCCGGGCCAGTGTTGCTTTTGCCTTTTTGATCAAAGGGTCGGGCCCTTAAACAACGGCACTCCCCTCCCAGCTATTTGGCATTTTTTCTACTGTTGGGGTCGCAGCCTTTTTTTTGTCTTGGGGTAACGCAGTTTAAACCAAATACCCCCATCCCCTTTTCCTTTTCCCCGCCCCCCCGGGGGGCTGTGGCAAATGGGGGTTTTTGGGTGGGGGGGGGGGAAAATTTGGGCTGTAGTAATGCAAAAAATTGTAAATATGGTGCCTGGCGACTTTAGTGCGTTGCGAGTGACTGGCGACTGGGGTTTATCTACATTGGGCCTTGTCTCCCAAGTAATTTGGTATTTCAGCTACTTTTCAAATTTTGGGGGTAAAAACAACGTTTTTTATAAAAACCAAGGACAGTCGGGCGTAAGGGGGTTAAGAGTTTTCATAATTCATTCACCAGGGTTTACTCACGCGAGTGATCTCCATATTCTCAATAAACAGGGAAAAAAAATGTTTTTTCTATTCTCTGGTACCCGTATGTCTAGCTCTTTACGTCGTCTACCCCCCCTCCCCCCCCCCATCATCTGTCTATCATAAATTTTTTAATCCACACTTTTTACTGTAACTCACCTTCATCTGTCCTTCATGGCTTACCGTCGTTTTTATAATAGATAAAAGATTAATGTGGCCTTGTCTCCTTGCTGCACGTCAACATTGTGTGGTGGGGGTTGTGGAAATGTGGTGGAGGCTGGGGTTAATGTGAAGGGGTGGGTTAATTGGTAGGTGGTGGTGGGGGCTGGGGTTTAAATTGGGGTATGTGTGGTGGGGGCTGGGGGAAGTGGTAGGGTGTTGGTGGGGGTGGGGTTAATGTGGTGGGGTGTGTGGTGGGGGCTGGGGTTTTGTGGTGTGTATGGGGGGGGCTGTGGTTAATGTGGTAGGTGTGTGGAGGGTTTGTGGTAAATTGGTAGGGTGTGTGAGGGGGGTTGCCGGGTGTTGCTTGGGGGTTTTATGGAATGTCGTCGTGGGAATTCTCGCCGAAACCCCCCTAAAACCTTCGCCGACGTGGAAATTTTTTAACCAAACCCCGGAAATTTGGTACCTAACTTAACCTAACTGATAAAGCTATTGCGGGTTTTTCACCCCGAATACGAAACGGGTAATCCTGATTGAATTAGCCTATGTATTGGGTCCTGAAATATCAAAAATTTTGGAACACTCGACGACGGCGGCGGGGTTTTCCCGATCGGCGACAGTTCCCGGTCCCGGGGGGAGAGGTATTTGAGGTGCGCTTTTTGACTTTGATTGAAAACTATGGGGCTCTCCTATGTTTTTTTGGTTACAGGACTTTCGTCCCAAAAGTTAATCTACCCGGTTTTTTTATTTTTGTTTCGTCATGTTTTTGAGTTTTGTTCGACATCCGGGTGCAAAAATCGACCTCTAGAAAATAAATTTTTCAACTCTGAGCCGAGTGTACAAAAGACTATGGTTTAATAGACTCGAAACAATTTTTTTGGTACTATCTACGCGTACAAAAAAACTTGTGTACGAAGACTGCTCGTTTTTTTTTCGCTGGTTATTGTTTTTAAGGAGGGGGAATTTGGTTTTTATGGTGGGAGAGAGAGAGAGAGACTTGGGAGACTGGTGTGTGCATTCATTCACCCCGGGCTTGTCCACGCAAGTTGAACTCGCGTTCGCCAGTTTCACCCCCCCCAAAAACCTTAACCCCCCTGCGAGTTGGGGTGATTATTACCCATCGTGGGCAAAGTGGGGCCTCACAACCACACCCCCCATCCCCTTGCTCAAGGGGGGCAGTAACTGTCCGCATTTTTCAGTGAAAAACCCCGGCAGCGATGAGATCGAACGACCACCAACAATGGCCAGACTAGAAGCTCTTAACGATTTGATGAGCAGGCGGTTGTTGTGATTCATCTAGCTGTCTGTATTCATCTAGGATGGCTGCGGCGTTTCACAGCCACAGATATCAGGCGTTACCACAACTTCGATCATTCGAGATTAAAGGGGCATTCACTAAGTTAATACGCGAGTACTATCCACATAAGAGGATGTAAAGCTGGGGGGAGTTCCTGGAGAAACACAAACCCCATTATCGGGTTTAGGAAAAAATAATTGGTTATAAGGAAACCCCGAGCTGGGGGTATTTTAATACAATGTATTTAAAATTATTTAAATACTTTGTCTATTTAAAAAGTATTTTAAATACTTGGGTTTTTATGTATTTAAAAACATATTTAAATGTTTTATGAGTTTTAAAAACTTGTATTTAATACATTTAATATAAACATTTTAAAACTTTTTTATCAGTTAATTTGGCCCCAACCCGCCAAAAATTCTGGCAACCCCGGGTGTTAAGCCTGGTTCACACTGGGGTATTGTCGCAAACAAAAGGCTGAGAAGAGGTCTGGGACTGAGGCTGGGGGTCTTCGGGCCTTTGTTTTTTTTAAAAAAAACCCCACCCGCTCGACGTCTTGTATCTGCCGATGGCCGGAATTTTGCGCGCCAAATTTAAACAAACGCAGAAGCAGCACCCCCTCTTCCCCACTCCCCCAATTTTGTTTTAATTTCGGTTTGGGGCACTAAAAAAACAAAATTTTCTTACATCATCGTGCAGATCTTTTTATCCTTAATCGAGCAGGGGGCTAGTTAGGGGCCCGGCATTGGGGGCTGCAGCCCCCCAATGTTTTATGAAAAAGCCCCCGGTCTCAAAAAGGTACTTTTGTTATTTAAAAAAAAAATTTTTATTATTTTCTTTAAACAAAAAATAAAATAAGCCTCACTGGAGCCCATAAAATTTTAGTAAAAAATAAAATATTGGTTGATTTTCTTAGGGTACCGATGGATCCTTTTTTTTGAGCAGACATAGAGAGGTGGAGAAAAAGGAGGGGATGCATACAGAGGAGAGGGAGTACGACAGAGGGGATGAGGGTGCTGACAGGGAGATGAGGATGATGGAGAGGGATGAGGAGTGCATGACAGAGGAGATGAGGAGTGCATGACAAGGAATATGAGTGCATGAGAGGAGAGATGATGCAGACAGAGGGATGAGGATGCATGACGAGGAGACACCAAAAAACCTTTTTTGGGAGGTAAAAAGAGAATATCAGATGGATAAAAACAGATTAACAAAAGTGCATTTTTTTAATTTTTACATTCATTATACTCATAAAAAAATTGACATTATCCTGTCAAAAGTAAAAGTCTCTTTGGGTGGGCTAAGCCCCAAAGTTTCAAAATCCCAAATCCCCCTGAATTTGAGTCCCCAATTTTCCCTGCCAAGGCGATAAATATAATAGAAAAATTTTTCCGTTTTAGCTACAGCCCGAAAAAGGTTTCTTAGTTTTAAAACGTTAGTTTGGGTTTGACGTGGGGGTTTTTTTAGTAGATTTATATCAATGAAAAAATTTAAAAAACATACTACTTCATAAAAAATGCGCGAAAACGTATTTTTGCCCCCCCAAAAACCCACAAGCCAGCCACTAGCCCCTAGTGTCCCTAGCGCAACCGTGACCCTGACCTGCTGCCTGAGACCCTCACTGCCCCTGGTACAAGAACGTCCGTTAAAACCATTGAACACTTGCTGGCCTGCATGTGTCCACGCTTCCTCGACCACCCTGTTAATTACAGTGCTAACGCTAAACTCCTCGCCTGAACGTCACCACCTTTGGGACCTGCCACCCACTCCTGGCAGAGGCAGGTGTCCGTCAACAACAAACCAGCATGTGTTCCCGACGAATTGCGTTGTGTGAACGTAATCTCGCCACTAGCCCGCTAGAGGCCGGGACTTCCCGGTCGTACAAAGTGCCAACTTTTGCCCAGTGTGAACAAGATTTTACAGTGAACCAGTGTTTCCACTGGCAGGAAAGTCTGATTTCAAGGAAATTTAGGCTGAGAAGGAAATTGTAAGGAAACCCTAAATCTAAGGAAATCTTTAGGAAAATAAATTTTTTGCGGATGTCCGAAAAAAATGAGTTGTATTAAAATGTATTGACAAATTATTTAAATATAATTGAATATTTAGTATTTAAATACTTCTTAAATGTATTTTAGTATTAGTATTTAAATACATTTCTACCATGATTAGTACTAGCCGCCCCCCCCCCCCCAAAGCCGCCCTCCGGGCGGACTTTTTGGCTAGCTCCTGCGGAGGGCTATATGTGGGGGGACTTCGGGCCCACCACCTGTGTTTGGGGGCCTCGGCCCACCCAAACACGGACTCTCCAGATAGCCCCTTTCTAACTTCCTGAAATCATGGAGTAGAAAATGTAGTATTACCCCACCCATTCACTCACCCAATACCATCACCCCCCACATTTCACTCACCCATACCCATCACCCCCCACCCATTCACTCACCCATTACCCATCACCACCACATCCATCACTCACCCATTACCCTCACCCCCCACCTATTCCCTCACCCATCACCCAATCACCCCAACCCATCACCCCCCAACCATTCACTCACCCATAACCCACACCCAGTACCCATCACCCCACCCAGTCACTTACCCATTACCCTACATCAGGTTCCTCCATTCTCGCAACCCACTTTTTTTTTCGCAATTATCGTAATAGGCTGCTAAATAAAAAAAAAAAAAAGTGATCGGATCATCTATAATTGGGCTTGAAAACCTTCCACTGCTCAACCCGGTTCCAAAAATGTGCCTATGAGGTGATTGCGCCACGGGGGCGGAACCTATACCAGACAACACACACACACACACACCACACACACCACACACACACCACAGACAGACAGACAGACACCCACTTCGCTTATATTATAATAGAAGGTATAAGATAGTATTTAAATACATTCAATGTATTTAGTGCCCAGCTCTGAAGGGAAAACGTAGCTGTAGGTAGGCTACAGTACGTAGCCTACACACAGGTCCATGGAAAAGCATTAAAACATCCTTGAACGCACACGTGAAAATGCCTGTGTAGCAAATCGATATTCAAATCAACATTTTCATAGGCGCCCTAATCATTCGCAGTGATACATGCAAGTCCATCTATAAGTTAGAAGAACAATGCTAGGCCATTTAAGAGCTCAAAACAATAGGTATCGATGTGAATACAGACAATCACGCTACTACTTCTTTGCTGTGACTTCAATAATGTCAGCCTTAACGATATTCCTTGGAGCCATTCCCGGTAAGAGGTAATGAAGTGTACAGGACACTTTTATCCCGGCAACATCTAGAAAGGGCTTTGGCAGCGCTACAATCGGGATTTTGTGATGGCAAGCAGGGAGGAGCTTAAAGAGGCTAAATTTTCCACCAAAATTGGCCGCCATAAAATACGCCTATATTAATAATATAATATATATATATAATATATATATTATATATAATATATATATATATAATATATATATATATAATATGCTATATATATATATAATATATCTAAATAATATATAGATATATATATATATATATATATATATATATATACTATCTATATATATATATCTATATATATATTTATATTATATTATATAATATATACTATATTATATAAATATATATCATATATATTTATATTAATATATATAAATATAAATATAATATATATATAATATATATATATTATTATATATATAAATATATATTAAAATATATATATATATATTAGAATTAGATATAATATATATATATATATATATATATATATATATATATATATATAAGACTAAAAAAAAACTGCATTAAAAATAAAGATCTGAGATAGATAGAAAATACAAAATTTAGGCTCGTATCATCTATACAAAAGCAAGGAAAAGCAGGTCGCGGGATCGTCGCCGATCCACCCCACGTGTGGTGCCTATACACCAACTCATCGCCCTGAATGTCAACACCTTTGACCTGCCCCACCCTGCTGGCGGCGGCTGGTGTTCCCCCCTCTCGGAATACGCCGTCATCCGCCTACCTGTGCCTTCCTGAGGAAGGACAGGTCAACTCAGCGCCTGTGATAGCAATCATAGATATCTCCAGGGCTCATAGTGTTCCCCAAGGGATCCTCGGCAGCCCTAAAAACAAAACAACAACAAAGATCGTCGCCGAGCTGTTATAAAATAAGACATAAACGTGGTAGTCTACCCACAGAACACACACACACACACAATACATAACATACATACAGTACCTTACATCCACCTTTGGTTATAATGGACGAGAGTTCACGTTCGCTACAGGACATTATTACTCACGTTTTTCTGTAATGTTTGGCTCAATATACTGTACACTTCCTACTCTACTTGCGCTCAATATTAAAAAAGATGTATATATTGAAATTATCCTTTGTTGCGGCGGCGCACTTTTATTTCCTGTGGAGCAAAAGAGACGGTGCTACCCTCATCCCTGTGCCTGGCAAGACGTCAGCTGACATTAAGCAGATATCAGCAGACGTGACATAAGAGCTGGGTCTCAAAAGAGCTGGCAACAAAAAAAGACCAACTATAGCAGTACTTCGCCCATATTGTTCTGCCCATGTCACCAAGACCCCACCACCATCTTCCATCCCTTCCTAACGGGAAATCCCTCCGCTGCTACCCACCACCTCAGTAGGAAGAGGGGTTAAGGTTAGGTTAGGTCTACTTTGTGGTTAAAGGTTAGGTTAGGTTTCATTAAAACTATAAGGTTAGGTTAGGTTCATTAAAGCTTATAAGACCTTGACTAATTTTTCCCGGCAAAATTTGTGTTTTTCTAAGGAGATTTTTTTTCTTTTTTTTCGAAAACTATGGTTTTGCGCAAAATAAAACTATCTCCATTAGAAAAAGAATCTATTTTAGGCCAGGAAAAACTAGTTCGGTTCTCTGAAAAAGACCGTGAACTCCGTCAATTAACCCCACCTTTCACACTTGTATATCCCTATACATCACCTGTCACCTGTCTTACTGTTGCAGGTGCTGAGGTCACAGTCCAAAAGCGCTGCTCCGCCCGCCACTAAAACCGCTCGCTCCGGCTCCCCGAGGCTTCCCGCAGGACGGCCGTCGCGTGTGTTAGCGCGAGTATTGCGTGTGTGGGAGAGAGGCTGTGCGGCCGGGGCAGCAGCATGAGTGGCCGAGGAGCAGCGGGTCAGTCTGCCCATGGGGTGGGGAGGCACAGGTGTGATGGCAAGAATCACCTGGAGGCAGACAGCTCAGGCCACAAGGCACACAGTGAGCTGAAGTGCAGCAGTGTACAAAACATTTATATGCAAGAGTAAGCTGAGAGACATTTCTGACTCACAGTGTGTAAGGATTATAAATGTCTAGAGGTGGAAAAAGATTTAGTCAAAAGTATGACCTCACCACACACACCTGACACACAGGGTGTTCAAGGATATGAATGTCTAGAGTGTGGAAAACGATTTAGTCAAAAGTCTCACCTTCATCCACACACACCCGGACACAACAGTGGTGTTAAAAAATTATGAATGTCTAAGTGTGGGATAGATTTACTCTAAAGAGTAACCTCAACAGACACACCCTGAGAACAACCAGTGGTGTTAAAAATTTTGCATGTCTAGAGGTGGGAAAAAGATTCACTACCAGCTCTGATCTCAATGCACACACCTTGAGACACACTGGCTATAGGAAATTCAAGTGGTGATATTTTGTAGCAAGTGTTTATAGAAAGAGTGACATTGCCAGGCACATGAAGATCCACTTTTGAGGTGGATGTTGTGTGGACAAAGTGTGGGGTACCCGTTGCCTGTGGGAGTGTGGCCAAGGTGGTGGTGGTGGTGAGGCAGTGTGTTACAATGGTGGTGGCAGCCGTTGCCTTGTGTTCGTGAGGGTAATGGCCCTTTACAGTTGTTGGGCTGGCAGGGCAGGTGTGACTTTCAAATAAATGGTGTGCTGTAAAACCTTTGTGTATATCTTCAGGATTGAATGTCACAGTGTTGGTAATATGCTTTTCTTTACCACAGTTAAAGCTCTCTTGCCTTCACCTACCTCACCAAATAGTCTGCATAACATTGCCTGCTTTCTTATAGCTTCATTTCTCCTCTTAGATCCCTTCATTGTCTTCATCAGCTTGCTTAAATCTAACGTTACTCCCCCTCCAAAAATGCACAAGGATCGCTAAAAGGAAACTTAAAACTCATTACTACAAAAGTAATATCTTTTTCAACATCAGAAAAATAGTTAAATACAAATGATATCTATTGGAAAAATGGATTAAACAAAGGAATAACCTCATAAAAAGTGATAAATATGAGCACCGTCAGCGGGCAGGAGCGCCACGTGGCTTTGATTACATTCGTCCATAAACACATGGAGTAACACCATGTCGGTGTTAAAAACATACCAGTGTGTCTCAACGAAAATGGATTTGGACATATCCGATTGGATTTATAGGAGGCTTGGAAATGGCTGACGAGGAGGATTATCCGCAGTGGGGTTTAAGGGGAGCCATTGCCCCCTCAGATTTTAGGCTTGCCCACTGCTGGCCTCCCCACTTCAAGCCCCGATCGTGGGCTCGTGGCAAGCTGGTCGCAGCGGCCGCCGACGAGCACAACTCACTAACCTCTCTGCGCCTCTTGCCTGTCCCTCCTCTAGTCGGTAACTGGGCTATACAAATGGTGTCAACACGTCGTAGAATCACATGATTCTCCTCTAATACTGTACAAATGAAAGGACAAAAGTCGTGTTTGGATTTTAGGTGAAGCTATCTGGTAGTTGGGTAATCTTCGGTGCTGTCAGCTGTGCACAGGAAGGGTTGGTAGCACTGCCGTAGGGACTCTGATACTCGTAGTACACGTATACACAAACACGTGTCATAATGGCTTCCATAATCCTCGGGTTTTGGCGACAGTGGCTTCGTGGGGTCATAATATAATAATAAAATATAATAATAAGAGAAGAATAAGGAATGGTGCTAGTAGTAGGGGAAGGGGGGCAAAATGGCACCCTTGAGGTTAAGTCAAGTTTTGCAAAAAACATGTGAATATATTTTATGACAAGTTGGTGTTTTTGCAATCTTTATTCATCATTAAACAAAATATACTCTCTTTTGAAAAACAGGATAGGGATCCTTACTCATGATACTGAAAAAATATATAATAACCGCAGGGTCATTTTGTACACGGGGTGGGTCAAAATGGCCCTCCAAATGGCAAAATGGCCCTTGTAAGGAAATGCTGGTAACATTTCAATAAATGTACTTTCTGATCAAAGAAATCATACAAGAATCTGGCCACATTTTCACCTTTTAGCATTAAAATCAATTCCAATCGATCATTACAAGGAGAGTATTTAACGTAAAACAAAAAAAAAGTTCTAATTCCATAAAAAAGTATTTTTTTAAAGGAATAAAACTATGTGTTAAGGAATGATGAGAAGTAAGGACACTAAGTAAAAACAGCATTAAAATAAAGATGCCTGAGATAGATAGAAATATAAAATTTAGGCTTCATTATCATATAAACAAAGCGGGAAAAGCGGGGGAAGTAGGACAATTAAAAATATAGTGATTATCTCCAATAGTCTCATCTAATGGAATATTTGTAAATTACATCCAATGGACATCCAATAACTATTTACAACTATTTCCATTAGATGAGAACTATTGAGATAATCACTAATAATTTATATAAGGTTACCACTTCTTAACTACACAAAAAACAATTCTCTGATTTATTAACTCTAGTATAAAAGACTCTCCATCATATTAATAAAAACCTTTAGTCAAACTGTGGGTTTCCCTAGGGTCTGCTTAGGCTTCCTTTGCAATGCTTTCTTATGTCATCAGAACAAATCTGGCTGCTCTGACTGTCCTACCTCTCTTTAAACCTTTTTATTATAATAAAAAAGGTTTAAAAGAGGATAGGACAGTTCAGCACAGCCAGATTTACGTTACGTTGATGACACTTTTTTTACTTTTTAAGAATACCGAACATATTACCTTATTTCTGAATGAACTAATTCTAACACCCCAAATATTAAGTTCACATATGAAGTTGAAAAACCAATATCACTACCATTTCTAGATATCTTAGTACCGTAAAGATAATTATTTACTACCTCAGTCTACAGAAAACCGACTTCACAGGCTTAGGACCCAGTATCTATCAATTCATCCCTAACCTTTTAAAAATCCTCACCTCACCCCTTCGAATACATAAGACGTTACTACACAGATGCTATAGTTCTCTTCCAATGGTTACCCCGATAATAAATTAAATCCTTACTAATTTTTTCAAAAATAATGGCTATCCCTCAAATGATAGAAAATAATACATTCTAATTCTAGATGAAAAAGTTCAACCCTAAGTCGAATCCAACCCGAAAACCTACATTAGACACACATATATTAACTTCCATTTTATGGCCATCTCAGTTATGTTCATTCGTAATAAAACTAATGGATTACTCAAATTAACCTTCATACTAACAAAAAATATTATTTTTAACTAAACCATACTTTAAGAACACATTTCAAATATAAATACTCCTATACCTAAACTTCTATCAATATAATTTATGAATTGAATGTTCGGAGCGTAAACGCGTCGATACATCGGCGAGACGTCAAGGAAATTTAACCCTTAGGTTCGCTGAACAAAAGGATGTTCCGCTCGACTGGCCGACCTCTTTCTCCCCTTCCAATATGCTATACTTTCTTATAGTGACACTAAATTATTAGAATTCATACACATCAACCACTTGTCCCCTGATCTTAATAATCAGTAGAGACTTCATACCAATTACATAACTCAAATGATTATCACATTGTTCGATCGTCCGACTCTCATTTCTGATCGCTCCATACGAAACCGAAATGCTAACTGTAAAATATGTTCATTCAGTCCTCGGCCAACCTAGACAGCATACCACACCAAAGGTTTTGTTCACAGTATTAAATTGGTTTTTAGTTTTAGTATATTAGGATTATTTAGTGCTTTAAATTTTTAGATGTTTGCTTTTAGCAGTTTGTTTAGTATAAATTTATAAACTATTTAGCCCGATGATGCCAAGTGGCATTAGGCGAAACGTTGCACGCACATAAGAGTATGATGCATATAAGAATGAATAGTGTCTTTGCCACCTGAAAATCAACATATATATATAGTATATATATATAAAATATATCTATATATAGTATTATGTTGATTTTTTCAGGTGGCAAAGCACTAGTTCATTCTGTGAAAAATCAACATAATATATATATAATTATATATATTATATATATTATATATATATATGTTGATTTTTCAGGGGGCAAAGAAACTAGTCAATTTTGGGCATCATATATATAATATAAAATTGTTACAGTAACGTAATTTGCATGATGTGTTGGGGGGGGAGGCATGTCTGGTGTAGTCTGGGTGGCGGTGATTGGTGCGCGCGGGTCTAGGGTGGGTCCTGGGGGAGATGCTGAGAAGTGCCATAGAGGTAAGGCGAAAAGAGCGCCTTACCCGTCTCAGGCGCTTTTGTAAACGGCGGTAAGGCACCGACTACATCCCATGTACAGTCGAAAGTCAGGGCTTTTGCCAGCCTTTACACATCCAAAAGACTATGGCGTGGGCTGTGGTCCGAGAATCTACTAAGCCAACACGTTGCCTTCTGGAGCGCGCTTAGGCAGCTCGACCAATCACAAGCTGAACACGTCTCGCTGAAGCAAAAAAAAAAAACCCAAATAACTCCCCAACCCACCCCCCCCCCCCCCACCCCCCCCCCCGCATCCCCGAAGGAATGGTCCCCCCTCCCTAACCAAGCACTTATGGCAAGGACACACAGCTCTCCCCCGCCAAAAGCGTTTCATCACAGGTGACGTTCAACGCAGTGTTGACCACTATATATTTTTGCATTGGGGGGACGTGGCCATAGACCATGATAATTCGTTAGGGGTATGCCTATTCCGGGACAGTGAGTTGAAAATTTAAGCAAGCAACATTCCAGGAATAAGGAGAAGATTGATAAAAAACAGGTGAAAAAAAAAGTTTATACAACGATTTCATTTTGCTCTCGTTATCTTATTATAGGTATAGTTTACTGCAAATTTTATACATATGAAGCACTAATGTCTCGTGAAGATGATGAGGTTCAGCTGTCCTAAATATCAGAGGTAGATGATAATACAGTATAAATAGTACAAATATTTTAGTGCGGGCGTGAGCACCTGCCGCCGCCGCCCGCGCCCGCCCTAAACCAACACACAACACACATTCTTATCACAGGCCATATAACACCCTATAAGACCGCATTAGTATTGCACGATCAATTCATACACACCTTGCAACCATATGAATATGTAAAAACACCAATGTTACGTGTAGGAACTGAAACAAGGTGTAATTGCTTATAAACAGAAGATGAATGTCTGTCAAAGGCCCACAGCAGCTCACTAAGTAGGGTCATGACCATGCCTTAGTTTTCAGCGCCTTAGCCGATGCCACTAGCAGCAATCTCGAATGAGCATTCGGGGAAGTGGCGTTCGCCTTTGACCACAGGCGCCCTAGTGGATAGGGCGCCCTAGCTCACTCTCAGCATGGCCCCTGGTCGTTTCCCCGCTGACTGTAGGCGCATGCGCTAGTTCTCCCAACACTGGGCCAACGCGTCCTGCTCGATGGGTTGGACCAGTCCAGGCCCGTTTCAAGGCCCGGTCTAGTCCGCCTCGAGAAAACAGAGGCCGCCGGGGGACTGAGCCAGTCTAGACCGGATAGAACGGTCGCGAAAACGCCGCTATTCATTTTTCCGATCCGGGGGCATACAGGAAGAGTAATCATGTCTGCATCTTCAGCAGTCATTCAAATTGCGTTCAAGGACCACAAGGAGTTTTTTTGATAAAAAAAACACGGAAACCAGAAGCACACAACAGTTTGCACTTTCTACAAGCAAAGCATCACGGAACAAGCTGACGACGTCGGTTTATTAAGCACTTGCGGCCGATCCCATCCGAACAATACTTAGAACAATAATTAGTATTTACGCAGTTACAGACCCAAAAAAATCTGATATAGTCCATTTATTTATAAAAAAATATTTTAGATGCTTGTTCTTGGTCTGTTTCGGAGGGGTTCGGGTCTTGGCCTTCCCCCCCCCCCCCCCCCCCCAGAGGGCTGGTCTGGTCCGGTAGGTAGGTCTTGGTCTTGGTTCGGAGGGTCTGGTCAACTACAACACTGAATTATATATATATATATATTATATATATATATATATATATATAATATATAGATATCATAGCCACATTATATATATATATATATATATCTATATATATAATAGAATAGATATAGCCAGTATGAATATATATATATATGATTATATATATTATAGATATATATATATATTAATATATAATATATATATATATAGCCATTATATATATATATATAGCCAGTATAGATATAAGAATATATATAGCCATTATGATATATATATATATTATATAATATATGATATATATAGACATTATATGATATATAGTATAGATATAGATATATATATAGCATTCTATCTATATATATAGATATATATAATATATTATATATAGAAATATTATCTATAGGATAGCCATTATATAATATATATATAGAGATCTATATATATAGTATATATATATATAGATATAGCCATTAATATAGATAATATATATATATATATATATATATATATATATATAGCCATGACCTATATATCTATATATATATATATATAAATATATATATATATATATATAGCCACTATGATATATAATTATAGCCATTAAATATATATATATATAGCCATAATATATAACTATATAATATAATATAATGTAATTATAGCCATATATATATAGATATTAATATATTATATAAATATAAGGCCTGATAATATAATAGATTATATATATATTATATATATTATAATGGCTATATATATATAATAATATATATAATGGCTATTATATATATATATATAAATGGCTATATATATATATATATATATATATATAGATAGATATATATATATATAAGGCATATATATTAAATATATTGTATATATTATATATTATCTATATATATAATGGCTATATATATATATAGAATATATATATATATATATATAATATATATATATATAGAATGGCTATATATATATATATATATATATATATATATATAATATATATAAATATCTATATATAAATGGCTATATATATATATATATATATATATATAATATAATGCGCTATATATAATATATAATATATATTCTTATATATATAATGGCTTCTAATATATATCTATAGATATAATGGCTATATATATATATATAGGGCTATCTATATATATTATAATATATATTAATATATAATATCTATTATATATATATATATATAATATAATGGCCGATTAATATATATATATATATATATAATAGAATAATATATAAGCTATAATGGATATATATATATATATATATTATATATATATCTAATATATATATATATATATATATCAGTGTTGTAGTTAAGACCAGACCCTCCGAGACCAAGACCAAGAACCAGACTACCGAGACCAAGACCAACCCCCGAGACCAAAGAACAAAAAACCCTCCCGAAACAGACCAAGAAACAACCATCTAAAATATATTTTTTTTATAAATATGACTATTATCAGATTTTTGGGTCTGTCTGCGTAAATACTAAAATTGTATTGTTCTAAGTTGTTCGGATGAGGATCGCCGCAAGTGCTTAATTAAAAGCCCGACGTCGGCCAGCCTTGTCCGTGATGCTTGCTGTAGAAAGTGCAAAAACTGTTGTGTGCCATCTGGTTCCGTGTTTTTTTATCAAAAAAAACCATTGGTCCTTGAACAACAAACGCAAATTGATGACTGCTGAAGATGCCGACATTGATTATCATTCCTGTATGCGATCGGAAATGAATAGCGCGTTTTCGCGACCGTTCTAGCCCGGTCTAGACTGGCTCAGTCCCCGGGGACTTGTTTTCGCGAGGCGGACTAGACCGGGCTGGTGGAACTGGCCGGACTGGCCAACCCAGGCGAGCAGGACCCGCGTTGGCCCAGTGTGGGAGAACTAGCGCATGCCCACTACAGTAAAGCGGGGAAGATACGACCAGGGGCCAGATGCGTGAGAGTGGATAGGGAGCCCTATCCATATAGGGCGCCTGTGGTAAGGCGAAGAAAACGCCTTCCACCGCAATGCTCAGTCGAGATTGCTGCCGTAGTGTGCATCGCTAAAGGCGCTAAAACTAAGGCATGGTCAGACCCTGGACCTTAGTGAGCTGCTGTGGGCCTTGACAGCCATCATATCTGTTTATAACGCAAATACAGCCTTGTTTAGTTCCTACAACGTAACAATAGGGTTGTTACATATTAATAAGGTTGCAAGGTGTGTATGAAATGACGTGCAGACTCAATGCGGTCTATAGGGTTGTATATGTGGTGATAAGAAATGTTGTGTGGGTGTGTTGGTTAGGGGCGGGCGGCGGGCGGCGGCGGCAGGTTGCTCCGCCCGCACTAAAATATTGTACTATTAGACGGTTATTATCATACTACCAGATGATATTTAGGACAGCTGAACCTACCATCATCCTTCACGAGACATTAGTGCATATATGAATGTATAAAAATGCAGTAAAACTATACTATAATAAGATAACGAGAGCAAATGAACTTCGTTTGTTATAAACTTTTTTTTCCACTTTTTTCTATTCATCTTCTCCTTATTCCTGGAATGTTTCTTGCATTAAAATTTTCACTCACGTCCCGGGAACTCGGCCATACCTAAGAATCAGGTGTAGGCAGTCCCAATGCAAAAATATATAAGAGTCAAACCTGCGTTGAACGTCAAACTGTGATATGAAACAGCTTTTGGACGGGGGAGAGCTGGAGTCCTTGCCAATAAGGCTGGTTAGGAGGGAGGGACAACATTCCTTCTTCAGCAGAGACGTGTTCAAGCCTTGTGATGGGCGAAGCTGCCTAAGCAGCGCTCAGAAAGGCAACGGATTGGCTAGTAGGATTCTCGGACCAACGCCCACGCCATAGGCTTTGAGGTGTAAGGCGATGCAAAAAGCGCCTGAACTTTCGACTTGTACTATAGGGATGTTAGTCGGTGCCTAGCCGGGGCGTTACAAAAGCGCCTGAAGACGGGTAAGCGCGCTTTTTCGCCTTACCTCTATGGCACTTCTCAGCATTCCCCCAAGGACCCCCAGACCCGCGCGAACCATCACCGCCACCAGACATACACACAGACATGCCTCCCCCCAACACATCATGCAAAATATTACGTTACATGGTAAACAATTATATATATATATATGTGCCCAAGAATTGACTAGTGTCCTTCTTTGCCACCCTGAAAAATCAACATAATATACTATAAATAGAATATATATAATATATATATATTATATATATATGTTGATTTTCAACAAAGAATGATAGTGTCTTGCACCCTGAAAAATAAACATATATAGATATATATATATAATATATATATATATATATATATATGTTGATTTTTCAGGGTGGCAAAGACAATAGTCATTCTTGGGCTTCTTTATGTGCGTGCAACGTTCGCCATTGCCACTTGGCATCATCAGGCTAAACTAGTTTATAAATATATACTAAACAAACTGCTAAAAGCAAACATCTAAAAATTTAAAAGCAATAAAATAATCCTATATATCTAAAAACTAAAAACACAAGTTATACTTAAAACAAAAACCTTGGTGTATGCGTCTAGGTGCAGAGGACTGAATGAACATATTTTACAGGTAGCATTTCGGTCTATGGAGCGACGAAATGAGAGTCGGACGATCGAAATCAATGTGATAATCATTTGAGTATATGTAATTGGTATGAAGTGACTGATTATTAAGATCAGGGGACAGGCTGATGTGTATGAAGTCTAATAATTTAGTGTCACAGAGAAGTATAGCAGATTGTGAAGGGAAGAAAGAGGTCGGCCAGTACGAGCGGAAAACACCTTTATGTTCAGCGAACCTAAGGTTAAAAATTTCTTGACGTCTCGCCGATGTATCGAAGCGTGACAGCTCGAACATCCAAATTCATAAAAATCTATTAGAATAAAGAGTTTAGGTATGGATTTTTTATATTTGAAATGTGTTCTTAAAGTAAATGGATTAGTAAAAAAAATTTTTTTTTTTAGTAGGAAGGTGTAATTTGAGTAGATCATGAGTTTTTACGAATGACATAACTGAGATGGCCATTAAATGGAAGTGTAATATAATGTGTGTCTAATGTAGGTCGGTTGCATTTCGAACCTTAGGGTTGAACTTTTCATCTAAGAAATTAGAAAGGTTTTTTTTTCTATCCCTTGAGGGTGATAGCATTATTTTGGAAAAAAATAGTAAGGAATTTAATTTCATTATCGGAGGTAAAAACCAATTGGAAAGAGAACCTATAGCACTTGTGTTATGTAAGGTACTAATAGTATTGAGTGTAAAAAAAGGTTAGGATGAATGATAGATACTGGTCCTAAGGCCTGTGAAAGTAGTTTTCTGTAGACTGAGGTAGTAAAACTAAATATCTTACGGGGTAATAAGATATCCGAAATGTAGTGATAATGGTTTTCAAACTTCATAATGTGAACTTAATAATTTGGGTGTTTAGAATTAAGGTCATCAGAAATAAGGAAATAGTTCGGTATTCTTAAAAAGTAAAAAAAGGATCATCAACGTAACGTAAATTCTGGCTGTCTGACTGTCCTACCTATTTAAACCTTTTATTATAAATAAAAAGGTTTTTTAAAAAGAGGTAGGACAGTCAGAAGCCAGATTGTCATGATGACATAGAAAGGCATTGGCAAAGGAAGGACCCTAAGCAAGACCCTATGGAAACCCATCAGTTTGGACATAAAGTTTTTTATTAACTAAGAAGGGAGAGTCTTTTATGAGCTAGAGTTAATAAATCAGAGAATTGGATTTTTTTGGTAGTAAGAAAAAGTTGGTAACATAATGAAATAATTATTAGTGATTATCTCAATAGTCTCATCAAGGAATATTTGTAAAAATAGTTATTGGATGCATGGATGTATTTACAAATATTCCATAGATGAGACTATTTGAGATAATCACTAATAATTTATTAATTGTCTACTTCCCCGCCTTTTCCCTGCTTTGTTATATGGATAACGGGCCTAAATTTTATATTTCTAATCTATTTCAGGCATCTTATTTAATGCTGTTTACTGATTTGATTAAACTTCCAGTCAAATTCTAAACAAAATTTTATTCCTTAAAAAATACTTTTTATGGACATTAAAGAACTTTTTTTTAGTTTTACGTTAAATAACTCTCTCTTGTATGATCGATTGATTGATTAATGCCCTAAAAAGGTGATGTGCAGATTTTCTTGTATGATCTTGATCAGAAAGTACATTTTGAAATGTTACCAAGCATTTCTTACAAGGGCATTTTGCCCCATTTGTGAGGGCATTTTGACCCACCCCGTGTACAAAAGGAACCCTGCGGTTATATATATTTTTGCTTATCATGAGTAAAGGGATTCCTATTCCGGTTTTTCAAAAGAGAGTATATTTGTTTAATGAGAATAAAGATTGCAAAAAAACACAAACGTCATAACTATATGACATGTTTTTTGCAAAAAATTGACTTAAACCCCAAGGGTGCCATTTGCCCCCCCTCCCCTACTACTAGCACCATTATGATTCTCTTCTTATTATCTAATTTTAATTATATTATGACCCAAAGAGGCCACTGTCGCCACAACCACGAGGATTATGGAAGCCATTATGACACGTGTTGGTATACAGTGTCGTACGAGTATCGAGTCCATACGGCAGTGCTACCAACCCTTCCTGTGGCACAGCTGACAGCACCGAAAAGATTAACCACTACCCAGATATCTCACCTAAAATCCAAACACGATCTTTTGTATTTCCAATGATACAGTATAGAGGAAATCATTGATCTACCGACGTGTGACACCATTTGTATAGCCCAGTGACCGAACTAGAGGATGGAAGGCCAGGAGAGGCGCAGAGAGGTAGTGAGTTGTTATGCTCGGCGGCTGGCCGCATGCGCCATAGCTGGCCACGAGCCACGATCGCGGCTTGAAAGTGGGGAGGCCAAGCAGGGGGCAAGCTAAAATTGAGGGGCCATGGCTCCCCTTAGACCCGCCACATGCGGATAATATCCTCCTCGTCAGCCATTCAAAGCCTCCTATTAAATCCAAATCGGATATTGTTCCAAATCCATTTTCGTGGACACAATGGTATGTTTACACCGCCATGTTACTCCATGTGTTTATGGACAGAAGTAATCCAAAGCCACGGGCGCATCCTGCCCCGCGGGACGGTGATCATATTTATCACTTGTATGATGTTATTTTTGGTATCCAATTTTTCAATAGTATCATTGTATTAACGTATTTTTCTGATGTTAGAAAAGATATTACGTGTGTAGTAATGAGTTTTAAGTTTCCTTTAGCGATCTGGACATTTTTGGAGGGGGAGAAGCAACGTAGATTTAAGCAAGCTGAGAAGACAATGAAGGATCTAAGAGGAGAATAATGAATGCTAAAGAAGTAGGGGCAATGTTATGCAGACTATTGGTGAGGTAGGTGAAGGCAAAGAGAGCTTTAACTGTGCGTTAAAGAAAGCATATTACAAACAACTGTGACATCAATCCTGACAGATATACACAAAGGTTTTTACCAAGCACCACACATTTATTGAAAGTCAAACCTGCCCTGCCAGCCCAACAACTGGTAGGGGACATTACTTCCCTCACAGAACACAAGGGCACGGCTGCCCACCACACATGTAACCACCACTGCCCACCACCACCACCACCATTGCCACACTCCCACAGGCACGGGTACACCCACACTTGTCCACACAAATACCACCTCAAAAGTGGATCCTCATGTGCCTGGCAATGTCCACTCTTTCTATAGACACATTGCTACAAAATCACACTTGAATTTCCTATAGCCAGTGTGTCTCAAGGTGCCTGGCATTGAGATCAGGCTGGTAGTGAATCTTTTCCCCCACACTTAGACATTCAAAATTTTTAACACCACTGTGTCTCAGGGTGTGTCTGGTGGAGGTTTACTCTTTAGGAGTAATATCTATCCCCACACTTTAGACATCATTAATTTTTAACACCACTGTGTGTAGGGTGTGTTTGATGAGGTGAGACTTTTGACTAATCTTTTCCACACTCTAGACATCATTAATCTTAAAACCACTGGTGTCAGGTTGTGTGTTGTGAGGTCAGACTTTGACTAAATTCTTTTTTCCACACTCTAGACATTTAAATCCTTAACACCAATGTGAGGTCAAGAAAGTCTCTCAAGCTACTCTTGCATATAAATGTTTGTCACACTGATGGCACTTCAACTCACTGGGTGCCTGTGGGCCTGAGTGTCTGCCTCCAGGTGATTCTTGCCATCACACCGGTGCCTCCCCACCCTGAGGCAGATGATCTGCTGCTCCCCGGCCACTCATGCTGCTGCCCGGCGCCACAGCTCTCTCCCACACGCATACTCTCGATAACAACAACGCACGACGGCCGGTCCTGCGGGAAGCCTCGGGGATGCCGGAGGAGCCGGGTTAGTGGGCGGGCGGAGCAGACGGCTTGGGACTGTGCCTCAGCACCTGCCAACAGTAGAGACAGGTGACAGGTGATGTATAGGTATATACAAGTGGTGAAAGGTGGTGTAATAAATGGACGAGGGAGTTTCACGGCTTTTTCAGAGAAACCGACTAGTTTTCCTGGCCTAAAATAGATGCTTTTGTAATGGAGATAGTTTTATTTGCGCCCCAAAAACCATTAAGTTTTCAAAAAAAAAGAAAAAAAATCTCCATTAGAAAAAAACACTAAATTTTTTGCCGGGAAAAATTAGTCAAGGTCTTATAAGTCTAATGAAACCTCCCCATAACATAACCTTAAGGTTGTAATGAAACTAACCTAACCTTAACCCAAAGTATAACATAACCTAACCGTAACACTCCTTACATACTGAGGTGGGTGGGTAGCAGCGAGGATTTCCCGTAGGAAGGATGGAAGATGGGGTGGGTCTTGGTGACAGTGGCAGAACAAGTAAGGCGAAGTTACTGGCCTATAGGGGTCTTTTTGTTTATGCAAGCTCTGAGAACCCAGCTCTTAATGTCCGTCTGTGATATCCTGCTTAATGTCAGCTGGACTGTCTTGCCAGGCACAGGGGATGAGGGTAGCACCGTCTCTTTGATCCACAGGGAAAATAAAGTGCCGCCGCCGCCAACAAAAGGATCAATTTCAATATAAATCATTTTTTTATATGAGTCGCAAGTAGAGTAGGAGTGCTACAGTATATTGAGCCAAACAAAATTACAGAAAACGTGAGTAATAAGTTATGTAGCGAACGTGGAAACTCTCGTCCATTATACCAAAGGTGGATGTAAAAGGTACTGTATGTATGTATGTATGTGTGTGTGTGTGTTGCTGTGGTGTGTGTATACTACCACGGGTATGTCTATATTTTATAACAGCTCGGCGACGATCCTGTTGTTGTTGTTTTAGGGCTGCTGAGGATCCCTTCGGGGAACACTATGAGCCCCTGGGAGGCCTATGATGCTATCACAGGCGCTGTAGTTGACCTGGACTTCCTCAGGAAGGCACAGGTGAGGCGGATGACGGCGTATTGGCGAGAAGGGGGGAACACCAGCCGCCGCCAGAAGGGTGGGCAGGTCAAATGTTTGGACATTCAGGGCGATGAGTTGGGTGCTATAAGCACCACACCACGGTGGGAGGATCGGCGACGATCCGCGACCTGCTTTTCCTTGCTTGTTATAGGATGATAACGAGGCCACTAAATTTGTATTTTCTATCTATCTCAGGGAATCTTATTTGATGCAGTTTGTATTTTGTCTTATATAATATATATAGACAGATAAGTAGATATTATATATAATATATTATATATATATATATATATATATATATATATAATATTATATATATATATATATTATATATATATATATATATATATTATATATATATATATAATATATAATATAAAATATTATATGGGAAATATATATAATAAAATTATATAATATATATAATATAATATAACTATATATATATATATATATATATATACATAATATAGATATATAATATAATATATATATATATATATATATAATATATATATATATATATATATATATATAATATAATTATCTATATATATATATATATATATTATATATATATCTATATAATATATATAATATATATATATATATATATATATATAGGCGTATTTATGCGGCCAATTGTGGATTATTATACTATTTAAGCTCCGCCCCTGCCTTGCCATCACAAAATACGATTGTAGCCGCTGCCAAAGCCCTGTCTAGATGTGCCGGGAGTAAAAGTGTCGTACAACTTCATTACCTCGTACCGAGGCTCAAGGAATATCGTTACGGTGACATTATTGAAGGCACAGCAAAAGAGTAGTAGCGTGATTGTCTGTATTACACATCATACCTAATTGTTTGAGCGCTTAGAATGGCCTAGCATTGTCTTCAACTTATAGATGGACTTGCATGATACCACTGAAAAATGTTTCGGGCGATATGAAATGTTATTTGGAATATCTATTGGCTAACAGCTTCACCGATGTGCGTCAAGGATGTTTAACTTTCATGGAACCTGTGTGTAGGCTAACGTACTGTAGCTACTACATCTACAGTTCCTTGAGAGCTGGGCACTAAATAACATTGAAGTATGTAAAGACGAAATGTCTTCTTCTATAATACTATAAGCGAAAGTTGTCTGTCTGTCTGTCTGTGTGTGTGTCTTGTGTGGTGTGTAGGTGTGGTGGTGTGTGGTGTGTTGGTATAGGTTCGCCCCCCGTGGCGCAACACCTCATATGCATTTTTGGAACCGGGCTTGAGCAGGGGGAATGTTTTAGCCCAAGTAGAAGATGACCGATCACTTTTTTTTTTTTTTAGCAGGGCCTATTAGCGATAATTGCGAAAAAAAAAGTGGTTGCGAGAATTGAGGAAACTTGATGTAGGGTAATGGCGTGAGTGAATGGGTGGGGTGATGGGTAATGGGTGTGGTGTGATGGGTGAGTGAATGGGTGGGGGGGAGGTGAGGGTTGGGGGTGATGGGTGATGGGTGAGGAATAGGTGGGGGGTGATGGGTAATGGGTTGACGTGAATGGATGTCTGTGGTGAGGGGAAGGGTGAGAGTGAAGGGTGGGGGGGTGATGGGTAATGGGGGAAGTGAATGGGTGGGGGGTGATGGGTAATGCTGAGTGAATGGGTGGGGGTAATACATACATTTTCTACATCCATGATTTCAGAAAGTAGAAGGGGCATGGAGAGTCGTGTTTGTGGGCCGAAGGCCCCCACAAACTACAGGTGGTGGGCCGAAGTCCCACACCAACAGCCCTCTCGCAGGAGCTAAGCCAAAAAGTCCGACCGGAGGGCGGTTTTCGCGTGGCTAGTTACAAATACATGGGAGAAATGATTAAATACTAAATACTAATACATTTTACGAATGTATTTAAATACTTAAATCTATCAATATATTTAATATACATCTTCTCCTTTTCCTGGAATGTTGCTCATTAATTTTCACTCACTGTCCCGGATCGGCACACCTTAACGATTATCATGGTGTATGGCACGTCCTAATGCAAAAATTATAAGTGGTCAAAACCTGCGTTGAACGTCAAACTTGTGATGAAACAGCTTTTGGCGGGGAGCGGTGTGTCCTTGCCATAAGTGCTTGGTTAGGGAGGGAGGGACAACATTCCTTGCTTCAGCAGAGACGTGTTCAAGCCTTGTGATTGGTCGAAGCTGCCTAAGCAGTGCTCAGATAGGCAACGTGATTGGCTAGTAGGATTCTCGGACCACGCCCACGCCATAGGCTTTGGAGGTGTAAGGCAGTGCAAAAGCGCCTGAACTTTCGACTGTACATGGGCTTTAGTCAGTGCCTTAGCCGGGCCGTTACAAAAGCGCCTGAAGACGGGTAAGGCGCTCTTTTCGCCTTACCTCTATGGCACTTCTCAGCATCTCCCCCCTGTCTTCTTGAGGAAGGCACAGGTGAGGCGGAGGACAGCGTGTTGCCGTGAGGGGGGGACGCCAGCAGGGTGGCCAGGGCAAGGGTGGCCACGTTCAGGGCCAGGAGTTGAGAGTGGACCACTAACACACGGAGGGCGTGGAAGTGTGGACACTGCAGCAACAAGTGGTCAATGGTCTCCTGGACGTCCCGGCACCAGAGGCGGCTGAGTGATCTCCTGTTTGGTTTTCAATCACTCATAACAAAAGTCGGCCGAGATGCGCTACTGAGAGTCCTTCCGCATTGAGAACTGCTGAGTCTAGCAGTAGTAAGTCATTATTTGTGAAGAAGAATGGTTTGCGAGGTTAGAAAACAAAATACTGGAGGGATCAGTACAGTACTGGGGTTTTTCAAAGATAAAAAAAGATGAGACAAGTGATGAGATGTGTCAAGGGCCAAGTCCAGATTTGGGAAATAAGGACGAAGGTCGACATAACACGATTGTTCAATAGAGAAATCTGCAAGTCAAGCAAACACAGATAGCAGAACAAGAAGTGACAAAAACAAAGCCAAGAGAAGGTACAAAACGATAAAATGTAGAACGGGTCACAAGAAGAAGAAGAAGAGGGCTCCTTAGGGCACACTGAGAAATATTAATAGTTACTCAAAAGCGTATAATATTGTTACACAGGCAGGCTGCTCATGTGTTTTTCTCGTGTGTTCGGGGTTGATCTAGAGCAGTGTTTCTTAAACTGGGGTGCTAGCACCCCCAGGGGTGCTGAAATCAATTGTAGGGGGTGCTGGGAAACGCTGCATATATGGCGGTACAATGCCAGAGTTCCTCACAATGGATACAAAAGTATCGAAGGGATACTTGTAGACAAGAGTATTATGTTTATTTGATCAAATTTAGCCACATTATACTGACTTTCAGTGAGTGTATACTTTCACAGTAACTTCAAAGTTTCACTCGAGTGCTGTACCGTAAATAACAGTGAAGTCGCCAGTTCAACGTTTCTTTGTTATGTACAGACGTGTGGTGGCGTTAATACTTACATTTGTACATCCATGATTTCAGGACAGTTAGAAGGGGCTATCTGGAGAGTCTGTGTCATTTTGTGTCTTCATCTGTGTCATATTAGGGCTATAAATGAACAAATTACAAAAATAAAACCGAGTGGCGACCTCACTATACCTACTACAGTAAAGTCGCCAGCTAGAATTTTAAACCAACAGTTGAGTCGCCACTCTGGGGAATTCAGGAAATTAGAGGTAAAGTAAAACAAGTCTCTATATATATTAGCTGCGGAAGATGTTGGATATATAAAAATTCCTCTGCCAACGTGAAAATAAATTATATTCAAGTTTGAAATATCTGGCAAGTCTGCGTCCTGTCGCCCGAAAAGCTACTGTTTACTGTCTGTCATCACGCGAAGAAAAACGTGAGAAGCAAAATGCGCAACAGTTATAATTGCAGCTACAAAGCATAAAACAACGCTGAAACAGGGTAGATTATACAGCCATGATATAAACTACTGTGTAACATCTTCAGTGGCACATAAAAATCAATAGTGATGCTATAATTCGTAATATTTGGCGCCTGGCGACTTCACTGTTATCTACGGTAGTCAACTGTAGTCTCTGTAACCAGATGTTAGCCAGAGTTAGGTAGTGCTAGATTTTCTAGACCTGACTACAGAGGGTGCTGAGGTCGGAAAAGGTTAATAAACGCTGATCTAGAGTGTGACAGGACGTCACGGGGGGCGGAGATGAGTAACCCGACGAGGCGATTGGCCGCTCCGGCCGGCGGGCGGAGCCTT